>QLPA01000055.1:0-28474 GCA_003313945.1 Lactifluus pinguis
AATAGCCTGCTGATTCAGCCTTTTCTGCTGCTGTGGTTTGTTGCCCGCTCTGTATGGTGGCCTTGGAAGGACAGACCACCGCAAAATGGACAGTCTTTGAAGGTGCGCGGCGAGTTCTCTGAACATTACGGTTGTGGTTGCGAACTTTTAATAGAGACGCTAATCGAATCTGCAACTGGGTGCTTGTTGTCCGCACTACTGTCTTTTGGATGAAGGGAGATGGTGCTAGGGTGCTCTGTGTCGCTCCATGCTATCCAAAGAATGAAGCCATTTCCCGCATGTCTTGCCTTCCACACCGAGTCTTGGACTCTTGGTACTGTTCGGGCCACCACCCATGGTCAGTGCATCCATCAGCTGTTACGCCCGTCGACGGCCTGAGCCTTTTTCAGTTTTCGGAGCCGGGAGCCCCTGTCTGTGTGCGGCAATGGCCGAAAGTCGGGTTGCCTCTTTCGTTCACTTAGATCCGAGTAGGCGCTCGACTGTCAAATACAGACACATAAGGGTTAGCCACCTTAGCCAAATTACCTTGCTTGCAAGGTCTATGGCGGTCTATAATCGCCCGTGACTGCAGGAACCATCAAAAAATTACGTAAGACAGTTTTCCTTCTTCGGAATTTCCGACTTGCCTGTTCTATGCGTTCCGACAGACGCTCCTTACTTTGCAATGGTCTTTAGATTCATTTGATCCTTCTTCTGGTCTTCTGAACTGCCCATTCAAGAATTTCCGACTGTAAACTCCTCAGTTTTCAATGATCGTAAGGCTTGATTGATCCCAGAGCCGTCATGTCGGTTGATCTTTGTCAGACCCCGTTCTTACAACATTTACACCCGACAGGCCCATTAGTCAGGCCAGGCGTCGCTACTGCCAGTGTATCCGAGTCAAAAGGCTCTTGCGTGACACCTTTGATCATCGGTACGTGGCAGTTTCGTCTTGTGCCAGTGTTCGGAAGGTGGTTTATGCAGAACATTTTTGTGAGCAGTGGACCCGTGCATGTGCTCGACCTCAACAACCCTGCCCATCCTCCCGTGGCTGTCGCCACGGATTCCACAGTTATATCGTTGTGGAGATTGTCCATGTGCACTGTACTCTCGCAAAACGTCGAACAGCCAAGATTGAACAAATCCAAAGATTGCGGCAAAATGAGGAGTGTACTGGACTTGTGAGTTTGCACTTTTTTTTTTTGCGGGGCTGCGCTGAGAGATTGTTCCTTAGCTCGTGACGGTTGTGTAGCGTGAACCGACCGTTTCCGAACAGGGATCGCTGCACTCGATGCGATCCCATCAAGGTCCATACTCGGTCCGAAGCGCGTCTGGTTCCGCACTGGCCTCCAACACCAACTCTGAACGTTCGCGAGGAGCGCGAAGTCTCAAATCACTCACATAATCGAGCTCCTCCATCTCGATCAACCGTCGTCCGATGCGCGGTAATCCGGGTGAAGTCTCGCCTCCGCTTTCCGCTACCGGTCGACAATTTATCATTCCCTCGACCCGCGGTGCCAGTGGTGCCGGTTTCAGTGGATTGCGCGCACCGCCGTCATTACCGTCATCGCAGGGTGAGGACCGGGCGGTTTCGCATACGACGCACACGATCCTTGTTCGCCTCATATCCCGAGACTGTCGGTACTGTTGGCATGTGCGTGGGCCACGCAAAGTAACTGGCGACAGTGTCGTAAGAAATTGGGGTGTTGCAGACGACATCGGGAACGGCAAGCGCGTCCGGCGCGTGAAGGAGGCAGAGGCAGGTGGCAAGACTGTCATGGTACAGATGGCGAGAATGACCAGCGTATTTGTACCCAATCCAAAGAGTGTGTATGTTAATGTACAAATAGTAAAGTTCTGTCAATATATCACACCACTTGCAACCCGCACAGTCCGCAAGCAAGGTGGCCGACGACAACGTCGGCATTTCCCTATACAATGATATGAGGCCGCAAAGAGCCCAACAACACATTTCAGTCTTCAACTCCATCTTTCTATTGTTCCCCCCTCTCGAGTCCCGACATGTCCAATTATTCACGAAGTCGTGAGCCCCAGAGCTCTACTAGTATGTCCCTGTTCCGTGCACCAAATCACGAAACATTAGAAAGTGTAAGCAACGGACCACACTCGCCCATCTCGATCCTCGACGACGATACCCTTCTCAATATATTCTATCTCTACCGACTACACTGTCTTTACATTCGAGATGAAGATGAAGAAACCCCACTCGGATTTATCCGCAGGTGGGACTGCCAACCTTGGTGGTACTATCGCTTACCTAGTAATGATAAATCCCTGGGAAGTGATAATTGTGATTTTTACCTCTTTTCTGCCCTCCGATAACACTGATCTTTGTGTGATCTGGACTTGATATTACTCTAATAATATACCCCTAGAGTGTTCCTGCAACTTTTTGTTTTCAGTGGATGGTGATCTTCAAAATATGTGTGCAAAATCTGATAATTGTGTCAAAACTCGAGAACCCAATGCAAAATGGCCATATTTTGGGTGCCCACAACTCAAACTAGATGAACACATCTCAATGGACAAAATTCCGGCAGGCATTTCACCCTTGGGAGGGTAGCACAACGAGATTGAGCAAAGTGTGACAAAACTGATTGAGGGAAAATTAAAGCTCCGCTTGTCAGGCGGTTGACACGACGCACATTCTTGACCAGACGATCAGAGGTGTCGGAGATTAAAATATCGAAAGCTCTCGGTTGAAAAGTGTGACAAACCAATTGAAAAGTGTGACCGGACCGCTTCCCGGTTTATCATTACTGGGTGAGTTTGCACTTGCACACCGGCAGGCCTCAGGCAAGAGGGTCCCCTCGATTTTTCTCATAAAAAGTATGTAGACTACTAGAATGGATGCCTGGCTATCATCACCGCTACTTTTTTTGGGCTGAATCGAAGTTGATCCCTTATTATTCTCTTTTTACTTATGAGGCCATGAAAATTTATCACTTCTGGGTAAGCGATAGTACAAGCCGGCTCAGGTTTCGCGCCGCTGGCGCGGTATCATTCTTGCGTCACCAACTCTGCTAAACCTTCATCTTGTTTGCACTTATAGGGTGCACGTAGCAGACATGCTAGCTCATTACCCACCTTTTCCACTTACAATCTTTTACAAGGAGAGTCCGAGTCTTCACGAGATGACGGAAAATGATGAAGAGGGTGCACTCGTCGCACTTTCTCACCGTGCCCGTGTGCATCGTATCTCCCTAAGGATGCCTCACCATAAGTTGGAGAAGTTCACCAATGCTATGGACGGGCGATTTCCAACTCTTGAACGCCTGGATATAGATTCTTCGATCCCCGAAGATCCAAGGTTGATACTTCCCCAAACATTTGACGCACCTAATCTACGCCGCGTCGATCTCCGTCGCGTTGCGCTTACAATGAAGTGTCCCCTCCTCACAACTGCAAAGGGCCTTGTCTTTCTCCGCCTTGAAGATATCCCGAGATCCGCCTACTTCTCTCCAGGCTATCTTCTCACACAGCTCTCATCCATGCTCCAGCTGAAGACCCTAAGGATTGGGTTCTACTACTCGCCTCTTCCCAACCACGCGGCTGTGGACACCCCCGCCATGACACATGTCACCCTTCCTAATCTTCGCGTTTTTTCGTTCCGAGGCTTCGTCGCTTACCTGGAAGGTCTTATTTCCCAGATGAGCGCCCCTGACCTTAGTACACTCCATGTTCAGTATTTCAACCAAATTACGTGGAGTGTTCCGCATCTCTTTCCATTCATGACGACATCAGCGAATCTCAAATTTCATGCTGTCAAACTCACTTTCAGTGACGATTCCTTCCGTCTAGAGTCCGAGTCGGACCCTCGACGGGGTAGATGGAAATATATACTGGATTTGCAGATCAGGTGTAGACCCTTCGACTGGCAGGTAGGATCTGCTGTGCAGATACTCAGGGCACTCTCCCCAATACTCTCCATAGTTGTGGAGAAACTTGAATTTATCGTGGACCACGATCAATCATCAGGGTGGTACGACTATATAGGCCGCACAAAGTGGCGAGAACTTTTCAGACTGTTCAACAACGTGAAAGCGATTCGCGTGGAAACTAACCCTGAACTCATCGGGAGACTTAGCCATTCTCTATGTACTGAAGATGGAGAACTTCCGCTGGAGTTGCTGCCTAATCTGGAGGGGCTCAGCTCTTCCCAAAGTTATGTCGTTGATGCATTCAAGCCATTCATCAATGAACGACAGGAAGTTGGCCATCCCGTACGTCTGGTACGGAATCTCGATGGCTCTCAGTCTGGGACTTGGATAACTCTCAGGGTAGAAATCCCTGCTTCCTCAAGTTTGCACACCTTCCAACAGGTATGTGATGACTACTCCTTTCAGATGAGAGCCAATTCGTCCTCCCTTCTCCACTTTCTAGCGAGTGTGTTGTCCCATGCCGGGGTGTAACACCACGTTCGACTATCGGCATTCACAAGAAGTCAAGCGCCTCGAGAAACATTTATTAGCTTTCCATCTTCCATATGCATTCTACTGTCCCATACCGCCTTGCCACTGGCGTGGTGGGCGTAGGGATAAATATGATGCGCACTTTCGAAGTCGACATCCGGAATACGACAAGCGCGAGCCCGGTCAGATATACGACTACGCGTCCATCTTGTGGTTCATCTTTGAGGATGGCATCACGTATAAGACAGCGGAGCGGTATGCGCTTGATTTCGTTGCGGAGAAGGCAAGAGAGCTGGGAATGGAGGAAGAATGGAAAGACCTTTGTGGTCGTCGAGTGAAGGGAGGTCGATGTCGATGCGATTTGCCAGTGGATTGAAGCCAGCACCGGTCAGTGGTTTCTCCGCAAAATTGACCACATACATCACTCATCAGATACAGATATTGCAAACGAGAAGTTATGATGTATGCTATATGTTTTTGATGCCCATAGGCGCCTGAAATGTAAAGTTCGACCGTTTACGTTGTCACGTAATCAGCTGTCCCGCTCCGACTCGGAGATGTCAGTGGCACAACGACGTCAACCGCATACAGTGGCGGGAACTTCTGATGCCATTTAGCAGTGTGAATTTGAAGGCATTTATTCTGTGAAAGTTATACCGCCCGTGATGGAACTGTGATGCGTTGAGAATGCATTTACGCCCGTTCGCGACAGGCCACCAGCATGAGACTTCAAACCAGGTAGGTTAACACACTTCAGTTTTCGGCCATATCCTCCTTTTCATTCTTATGCCCTGACATGCTTGCTCTACCAGTATTTGTTCTCCCCTCTTTGGAAGACTTGGCTTACATGCACAAAGCCAGCCAGTCATACCGAAGCTCAGTCCCGTGCTTGAACTCCAAGTCTCCAACAACTCTTGGATGACTTGGATAACTCAGGCAAGTTGCCTTAGACTCATTCCTTTACTACTGCATATCTCGCGTGCGCTCTCAGGCCAGTTCATTATTCTGTACAATGTAAGGCTTGAACTTGAACGTATCTCATGACTGAATTATGTATGAGTGATATGCTGGCAATTGTCACCGCAAACGAGTGCACGTGATCAACTCGCCCCTACCTCCCAAAAGTGGCCTCGCCGTACTTTCCCGGCCAACTACACCCTATACCGCACATCGACACAGCTCATCAAGAAGTCGACGATGAGAAATGGATAATACCTAACAAAATTCTGAGAAGCATCTCTGGGGTTGATTTCAGGCCCGAAGGGTCTGGTCTCACTGGATTCAGGCGGAGCTAGGTTTTGCCACTGTCTCCGCGCGTCGATGGACCAAAGTTACGTTGCCCTTTCTCGTTCGTACAACAATCGTTTTGAGCTTGGTCTCTTCTGCCATCCTCCATGAGGTGTAGTCATCCTCCTTACACTCAGAAGTTTATGGAACTCATCTGGTTAAGCACTGGCCAAACGTTTTGACTCAGAAAGTAGTTCCTCTCATGTGAACCATCCGCCACGTGCCGTACCATTCCGAAGGCGCTCGAAGAAGACGAGCTCGTCGTAGAGATTATCATGCCATCCTGCCACTATTCTCGTCGTCAAACATACGTCCCAAGATGACCAACTCATATAATAAATGTGATGCTCGAGCCTCGGGGACGGGATATGGCTGCGCTCGGCGCGGTAAGGGGTGAAGCACATAGAACGCATACGAGTCGATTCTCGACCCCTCCTCCGCATCGACATCAACTTCTGTGCCGCCTCCTGCCTCGTACGCACCGACAACTCCCCATTCCAGTTTCGACGGGCCTTCCTCCACTTCGATATTACATCCGTCGAGAAAATTGGTGGGACTGGACACGATGTTGATGTTCAACGCGCTCGCTACACAAGCGCCTTTGAGGATTGACCGTCTAGTGGCGATCCGTGATGCAAGGCTTCAGGTTCTCAGAAAGTGAGTACGAGCATGGACCAGGCGACTCCTACGAGCCTGAGTATTGGCAGCGGGAGCTCTGGGGGAGTGGGCAGAGGTGTGCTCAATAGCGGTAGTGGTGGAGGAAGTATCGGAGCATGAGGTATAGTCGAGAGCCTACATTTGATCTCATGCATCCAGCGTTTGCTTGCTGCGCAGTTAAACGCTTGGTCAAGCGTCATAATTTTCGGCTCTACAAATGTCCAAGTGATGTAGAAAATCCTACCAACTTGGATTGCCTGGACTTCTTTTATGTTCAATGCCGTAACTTGTACCAAGCTTGTACTAGACGTGAATAGACGCTCGACTGTCCAAATAACGCTTAGCCTGGAAAAATATAACAACCTGATGGCCGCATGAGGCCAACACGCTTCAGACTTCAACTCCATCTTTCTAGTGTCCCCCCTCTCGAGTCCCGACATGTCCAATTATTCATCAAGTCGTAAGCCCAAAATTTCTAGGTCCCTGCTCCCTGCACCAAATCGCGAACCGTTAAAAAGCCTTGGCAACCGACCACACTCGCCTATCTCGACCCTCAACGATGACACCCTTCTCAACATATTCTATCTCTACCGACTCCACTGTCTCTATATTAGAGATGAAGATGAAGATATCCCACTCGGATTCATCCGCATGTGGAAGCCCGCTCAGGTTTCGCGACGTTGGCGCGATATCGTTCTTGCGTCACCATCTCTGCTGAATCTTCGTCTTGTCTGCACTTTTAGGGTGCATGTACCAGACATGCTATCTCAATATCCACATTTTCCGATCACAATCTTTTACAATGAGAATCTTCACGAGATGACGAAAAATGATGAAGAGGGTGCACTCTTCGCACTTTCTCACCGTGACCGTGTTCATCGTATCTCCCTAACGATGCCCCACCATAAATTGGAGAAGTTCACCGTTGCCATGGGTGGCAAATTTCCGGCTCTAGAACGCCTGGATATAAATTCTTCGATCCCCGGCGGTTCAAGGTTGATACTTCCCCAAACATTTGATGCACCTAATCTACGCCACCTTGATATCCGCCGCATTGAGCTTTCAAAACAAAGCCCCCTACTTACAATTGCCAGGGGCTTCAGGCTTGTCTTTCTCCGGCTTGAAGATGTTCCGACATTCGCCTACTTGCTTCCAAGCTATATCCTCACACAGCTCTCATCCATGCCCCAGCTGGAGACCCTGATGATTCTATCCCACTATTCACCCCTTCCCAACCACGAGGTTGTGGACATTCCTACAATGGCGCATGTCACCCTTCCTAATCTTCGCGTCTTTTCATTCCGAGGCTTCGGAGCTTTCCTGGAAGACCTCCTTTCCCAGATGAGCGCCCCTTCCCTCAGCATTTTCCATGTTCAATATTTCTATCAACCAACGTTCAGTGTTCCACGGCTCTTGCCATTTATACAGACATCGGAGAATCTCGGATTCCACGCTGTCAGGCTCATTTTCAATCGCGATTCCTTCCATCTGGAGTCGGAGTCCGACGCTCGATTGGGTAAATGGAAACACGGCCTGGAGTTTCAGACCACTTGTAGACCCTTCCATCAGTGGCTGGTAGGAAATGCAGGATCTGCTGTACAGATACTCAGTACACTTTCCCCAATACTCTCCGTAGTTGTGGAGAAGGTTGAATTTATCATGAACAACGACGAACCTGACCCAGGAGCGTGGTACGACTATAACGATCGCACAAGGTGGCGTGAATATTTCAGACCGTTCAACAATGTGAAGGCGCTTCGCGTGGAAACCTACCCAACACTCATGTCGTACCTTAGTCATTTTCTACGTGCTGAAGATGGAGAACAACCTCTGGAGTTGCTGCCTAATCTCGAGGAGCTCCGCTATTCCCGAAGTTATGTCATTGATGCGTTTATGCCATTCATCAATGATCGACAGGCTATTGGCCATCATGTGCGCCTGGTACGGAATCTTGTGGTTCTCAGCCGAAGACTCGGATAACTCACACTCTAGCGATGCCCTCTTCTTCGGACGCCTCCCAACAGGTGTGTGATATTTTCTCCTTTCAAATCTGATATGATCCTTCTACTTGTCTCCGCTTTTTCTAGCGACTGTGCTGTCCCATGCTGGAATGTGATGCCACGTTCAAGCATTCTGGTGACGTCGAGGGTCACATCGTAGCTCACCATCTCCCATATGCATTCTTCTGTCCCGTCCCACCTTGCCACTGGCGCGGTGGGTGTAGGGATGAATACGATGTGCACTATCGAAGTCATCATCCAGAATACGACAAGCACAAGCCAGGCCGGATATATGACAATGCGGCCATGCTGCGGTCGATCTTCGAGGATGGGATTAGGTACAAGACAGCGGAGCGCCATGCGCTTGATTTTGTTGCGGTGAAGGCAAGAGAGCTGGGAATGGAGGAAGAATGGAAAGACCTGTGTGGTCGTCGAGTGAAGGGAGGTCCATGTCGATGCGATTTGCCAGTGGATTGAAGCCGGCGCCGGTGAGTGGTTCCTGCATAAAATTATGCGTACGCATCACTCATCAAATACAGATATTGTGAACGAGAGATTATGGTGTATGCTGTATGTTTTTGATGCCCATGGCGCCTGAAAGGAATGTTCGTACGATTTCCGTTGTCACGTGAGCAAGTGCCCCGCTCCGTGTTTCCGCGTCCTTTCCGATCATAAGCGGTTACGGTATCAGCAAGTCTTTTTCGTTCGCAACAAATAGTCGGTCTCTTCTGGCATCATCCATGTGTCATAACCCTCCTCATACTACTCAGCTGTTAAGTACTGGCCAAACATTTCGACTCAGAGTGGCACCCCGAAGAAGACGGGCTAGTCGTAGAGACTATCACGCCCATCCCTGCCACTATTCTCGCCGTCGAGCAAATGTCCCACCATGAACCAACTCGTCATAAACTATGATGCTCGAGGACGGGACATGGCTGCGCTCGGCGCGACACGGGGAGAAGCCATACAAGGCATACGAGGTGATTCTCGGCCCTCTTCCGCATCGACGCCAACATCTGTGCCGCCTCCTGCCTCACACGCACCGACAACTCCAGCCCAGTTTCGGCGGGCCTTCCTCCACTTCGATATTACATCCGTCGAGAAAATTGGTGGAAATGGACACGATTTTCAACGCTCACGCTACGCAAGCATCAATGTGGCGAGGTGCGGCATGTCAAGGCCCCACATACGGTTACATTTGTTGGCGTTACCCAGAAAGTGAGTACGAGCGTGGACCAGGCGATGCCTATGAGTACTGGCGGCGGGAGCTCTGGAAAGTGCTGTGGACACTTTGTACTGGTAGATCGTACAAGATTTAGAAGTTTCGTGTAGTCGAGCGCCTACATTGATCGCACAGTGGTCATGCATCCAGTGTGCACAGTTTAACGCTTGGTCAAACGTCATAATTTTCGACTCTAGAAATGTCCCAGTGATGTAGAGGCTCGTACGAACGACTCGGATTGTCTCGAGTCCTTTTATGTCCAATGCTGTACTACAGTAGTACCAAGCTAGTAAGCAGAAGAGTGAACGTCTAGACGCTCGAGTCGGCTCGACTGTCCAAATAAGGCTTAGCCACCTTGGCAATGTGAGGTCGCAATGAGGCAAACGCGCTTCAGTCTTCAACTCCATCTTTCCAGTGTCTCCGTCTCTCGAGTCCGTCATGTCCAATTATTCCCCCAGTCGTGAGCCCCAAAGCTCTATGTCCATGTTCCCTGCATCAAATTGCGAACAATTAGAAAACGTTGGCAACAGACCACACTCGCCTATCTCGACACTCAACGGTGACACCCTTCTCAACATATTCTATCTCTACCGACTCCACTGTCTCTATATTAGAGATGAAGATGAAGATATCCCACTCGGATTCATCCGCATGTGGAAGCCCGCTCAGGTTTCGCGACGCTGGCGCGATATCATTCTTGCGTCACCATCGCTGCTGGATCTTCGTCTTGTTTGCACGTCTAGGGTGCATGTACCAGACATGCTATCTCAATATCCACATTTTCCGATCACAATCTTTTACAAAGATTATCTTGGCGAGATGTCGAAAAATGATGAAGAGGGTGCGCTCTTCGCACTTTCTCACCGTGGCCACCGTGACCGCGTGCTTCGTATCTCCCTAATGATACCCCACCATAAATTGGAGAAGTTCACCGTTGCCATGGGTGGCAAATTTCCAACTCTAGAACGCCTGGATATAGATACTTCGATCCCCAGAGATTCAAAGTTGATACTTCCCCCATCATTTGATGCACCGAATCTACGCCGCCTTGATATCCGCTGCATTGAGCTATCAATGAAATGCCCCCTACTCACAATTTCCAGGGGCCTCAGGCTTGTCTTTCTCCGGCTTGAAGATGTTCCGAGATTCGCCTACTTCATTCCAAGCTATTTACTCACACAGCTCTCGTCCATGCCCCAGCTGGAGACCCTAATGATTGTATCCCACTACTCACCCGTTCCCAACCACGCGGTTGTGGACACCTCCACAATGGCGCATGTCACCCTTCCTAATCTTCGCGTCTTTTCATTCCGGGGCTTCGGGGCTTACCTGGAAGACCTTCTTTCCCGGATGAGCGCCCCTGCCCTCAGCATTTCCCATGTCCAATATTTCATTCATAATACGTTCAGTATTCCACGCCTCCGAGTCTTGACGTTCATGCAGACATTAGAGAATCTCGGATTCCACACTGTCAAGCTCATTTTCAGTCGCGATTCCTTCCATCTAGAGTCGGAGTCCGACGCTCGATTGGGTAAATGGAAACACGCCCTAGACTTTCAGACCAGGTGTAACTGCCAGTGGCAGGTAGGATCTACAGCATCTGCTGTACAGATGCTCAGTACAATCTCCCCAATACTCTCCGTAGTTGTGGAGAAACTTGAATTTATCGTGGACGACGATCAATCACCAGGGTGGTACAGCCATATAGATGGCACAGGGTGGCGTGAATTTTTCAGACCATTCAACAATGTGAAAGCGCTTCGCGTGGAAACCTGTTAAGGTTCCAAGTGGGACCTTAGAGCGAAGTGCTCCTTACGTAAACTTTCGACTTACGGTTCGGTTCAGTGAAGACTTCGTAAACGACGAAGTCAAACTCGTATCAGATGATGAGGTTTCTCTCAGATAAAACTTAGTTTCAACGCAATAATTCTGACTGTATCAAACAGACTTGGTATTGTGAAACAAAACTGAGACTTAAGGTCCCAGTAGTCGCCTCAACGCGACTTAAATACATGATGACATCACTGCCGAAAGTAAATATGAACACAAGAACAGAACAGAACAGAATAGAGCAGAAACAGACACAGCTCCACAGCCATAGGGGCTGTGGATGTCTTCGTATAGCTTTTCCGATCTTGAATGAAACAGACGCGAATCAGCAAGTCATCGCGTGGCTGTTCACCGGACTGCTTGCAGCTATACGGTGCTAAATAAGTCCAATCAGAAGAAGGGGCAGTACGTAACGGTGATCGGTGAGGTAAAGAGATGTATGTAGGGAGGCAAGATCGATCGTGAGATCGATCAGCTGTCCATCCACAACACGAGGCATTGACGTAAGAAATGAAAAGAAGACATACAGAAGAGACGGTCCAACCGTAATGAGGAGGAAGTGTGCACGTTGCCTGCGATCATAACACCATCCCCCTTCTAGGGCGGAGTACCACCTACGCATCAGTGTCAGAATCGTACCCGCGCTCCTTCACGATGAAGAACTTCCTGGGCTGGAAGGTCCATGCGCAGCGGTCTCCCCAGTAGGAGTGTTCGAGGGGGACGAGACACGAGCGACCCCACTGGCATTGTGTATGAGGTTGCTTGCAATTGACGCCGCAATGTCCGTAAGAGAGACACCAATCACACCACCAGTGTAACGGACATTGTCGGTACTCGTGCCCTGGATCGATTCGATTACATCGTGCACAATAGGTACTGAAGGGGTGTGCGACGCGGGCCCAGGCGCTGTCATCCGCGGTACCACTGCCCGAATCGAAGTGCCGTCCCAGGCAAGCAGGGCATTTGACGGTACGCTCGCAGTCATGAGACCAACTGCGCGGCCCAACCCGTCCGTTAGCGTCGCGACCATAGTGAGGGGCTGATTGGGATTCACGCGCTGGAGCAGAGTATGGTTGGGTGTCATGCAGGATCGCAGGGTCGGCTGTTGGGCCGCTCGTGATGGCAAGTCTTGAGAGAATAACCCGCTCATCGGGGGAGAGCGGGCCACGGGGTGGTGTATCGGGTCGTTCCTCCGTTGCTGGCGCGATGGTTGCCCACCACGAGCGTGACGGGGATTCGGGCGGCGTGAGGGGCTGGAGTCTTGTGACGATTGCGACCTCGAGCTCGGTCTCTCTGCGGCAGCGCTCAGCTGCTGGAAGCGAGGGTAAGGCGAAGCGCACCTTTCGGGTACTCTGGGGTCACGAGTCGGAGACGCCGACCTCCTCAGGTGCTCGTCGATTGGAGCATCTGTTATCATGTACGAGGCAGGGTAGCGAGTTTGGGAGCGAGTTTGGCGTTGAGACATGTTTAGTAGACAGGGTGCGAATATGAAAAGAAGAGAGAGAGGTAGGACTGGAAGTAGTAGTAGTGGTGATGGCAGGTTTCGTTGGTAGGATTGGTGATGCTTTCTCTGGTCGCATCATCAGGACTCTTATAGCTTTTGGATGAGCCTTGTAGAATGTCTTGATCAAGTCTGGTGCGTTGACTTGTGATGCTGGCTCCCATGAGTTGTGTGCAGCAGAATAGCCTTTCCACTTCAATAGATACTCTAATCTTCCTGGTTTGATCTTAGTCTGTCCAACACGCCGTGTTGCTAACACCTGTTCCACCTCATACTCTGCTTCGCCTTCGATCAATTCAGGAGGCGGTTCTTCATAGTTTGATCCGTGTTCCACTGTTTCAGTATACGGTGTAATCAGCGACGTGTGGAACACATTGTGGATCTTCCAATGATCTGGGGTTCGCAACCGTACTACCACTGGTGATATGACTTTGAGGACTTTGAATGGTCCAAAACGTTTTGGGGCCAACTTCTTACTGCCATGCGTAAGTTTCAGGTTAGTCCCTTCTAACCAAACTTTGTCTCCTTCTTGGTACGCGTGACCTTTATGTTGTCCTTTCTTTTGCTCTGATCTCTTCTGTAGCAGTGTTTGTGCATGGCGCATTGCCGTTCGTGCCTTCTCCCGCACTTCTTCCAGCACTTTTGCGCGTTTTGTTACATATGGGAGTTGGGAGGTGGCGTTGAGAGCGGTGATCATCAGTGTAAACCCCATGAGGAGTTCGAATGGTGTATAGCCCGTGGTGGCGTTTGGCCACGAGTTATGCACGAACTGTGCGACTGGGAGGAGATCCGACCAATCCGTTTGGTGGTCGTTTCCGTAGATGCGGAGATACTGTTCCACTCGTTGATTAGCGCGCTCTGATTGTCCATCTGTCTGTGGATGGTAAGCGGTGCTAATGTTCTGTTTAATTTCGAGTTTCGTACAGATCACTTCCGCCAGATTCGATGTGAAGCGCGGATCTCGATCGGAAATGATCCGTTTTGGTACACCGTAAAGCGGGAACACGTGTTTGATGTACAAATTGACGATGTCTTCTGTACTGCTCTTCTTAACACATGGGATAAACGTTGCTGCTTTTGTGCAATCGTGATCTACGATCGTCAGGATCGAGTCATATCCGTTAGACTCTGGCAGATCCGTGATGAGATCCATAGCTATTACTTGGTAGGGGACATTTGCAATGCTTTCCTGGGGCTCGACAGGCGCCAGGGGTACACGTGGTCGATGTGTCATTGGTTTTGTGCTTTGACAGGTGGCGCATCCTTTGACATATTGCGTCACAAAGCGCTTTACGTCTGGCCACCAGAAGTTTTGGAGGACTTGGTGCAGCGTGTTACCAATCCCTGGATGGCCAGCTATTGGATGATCGTGATATCGATGGAGGATATCCTTCTGTAGTTGATCGTCCGGTGGTACCACCGGGGCATCTGCTTTCCACCAGTGATCCTCGTGGTCTTGTTCTATTTGATGGATCTCCATCCATCGACACATTTCTTCTTCATGTTTGGTTTGACATTTCCAAACACGTTGTTCAAGGGAGGCGACGCCAATCGCCTGTGCAAAAAGCTTATCTGGCAGGACGATCACGTCCTCGTTGTCTTGTTCTCCTGCCGTCATGGCTGGGTTACGTGATAGGGCGTCCGCCCGGTTAGTGGCGCCGGGTTTGTGTATCAATTCGTAATTGAAGTCAGCTAATTTGCTCAGGTACCGCGCCACTCGCCTGGCGATGCTTTGAGGTGACCGATAATAACGGAGATTATTGTGATCAGTATAGACTTTGATCGGGAATGGGGATGACAGCAACACGTGTTCCCAACGAAGCAATCATCGTACTAGCGCGAGTAATTCGCGATCATACACAGGGTAATTGCATTCCGCCTCGTTGAACGTGTGCGAATCATAACCCACTGGTCTGGGCTTGTTCTCATCATCGCGCTGGATCAGGATCGCTCCTGTGGCGTACTGCGATGCGTCAACCTCCAGTTCGAATGGACGTGTGTAATCCGGTCTGTTCAACACTGGATCATCTTTTACACGTTGTAGTAGTGCTTTCACGGCGTTGGTGCATTCCTCTGTCCAATTGAACTTAATGCCTTTCTTTAGTAAGGCTGTCAGAGGTCGTGCAAGCTCTGCAAAGCCGCGAATGAAAGGTCTTTGATACCCGAGTACGCCTAGAGTGCTCCGGACTTCTGATACATTGCGACATGTGGTGGACCAATTTGCAAGGCCGTCTCGCTTTGTGGGGTCAATGGTGATCTGTCCATTTCGCACTTCTATCCCTAGGTAGCGGACATGATCTTTTTCGAAGTGACATTTTGATGGTTTGAAGAATAATGAAAGTTCTTCGGCACGATCTAACACTGCGTGTGTAATTTCTCTGAGTCGTTCAAGGTTATCTGTGCAGATGAGGATGTCGTCCATGTAGATGAAGATTTCTCCAGGGTACTTGTTGAGCAAATCTCCAAAGGCGTCGTTCATAAATTGTTGAAAGGTGGCTGGAGAGTTCCGTAGACCAAAGAACATCACTTTTGGTTTGAACAGTCCATAGGGCATTTTAAACGCTGCCTTCCATTGGTCTTCATCGCGTATGCGTATATTGTGGTACCCCCATCGAATGTCTAACGCTGTGAACAGTGTTTTTCCATGTAGTTGCTCAAGAATTGTTTCTATCCGTGGTAGCGGGTAGACATCGGGAATGGTGAATTCGTTGACTTTTCGGTAATCTTGTACTGGTCGCTTTGATCCATCCTTCTTGTCTATAAGGAACCAGGGGGATGAATAGCGAGACGCCGTTTTCTCGATGTACCCCTTCTTCTCGTGCTCCTCCAGGAATTCTCGCGTGATCTTCATTTCTGATTCTTGGAGCGGGTACACTTTGCAATTCAACGCGTACGGCGCGTCTGACTTTAGCTCTATTTTCATATCGTGTACCCCTCGCGATGGTGGAAAGCGTTGAGCTGCTTTCTCGTCGAACACATGTGCATGTCGCTGATATTCAGGCGGTATGCCCTGTGTCGCTACGCTTTCACTGTCTGTCTTCTGTGCATCTTTGATAGCCCATTCTTGAGCTTTGTTCGTCTTCTTATTGCTGAAGGCAGCCTCTCTTAGGAACGCAACCTTCCTTGCTTGGATTGGTCCTAGAGATGTCTTCTCTGCGGCGTCGACTAGCTTTTTTAAGAAATGGGAAAAGGTGGTTCGTAACATGATCTTTGGGGTTTCCTCAGCTAATTTTCCTTCCTTCCAATTTAGCTGCGGTTCGAATGCTTCGAGCCATGGGTATCCCAGTATGGCGCGATCTTCCCCCAAATTGGTAATAAAGAAGGTTTGTTTCTTAGTCACCTTTCCCATTGTGACATTCAAGATGCAGTAGTGTGTTACTCTGCCAGCTTGGTTTTCTGTGCCGTCGACGTTAAATACCGTCCTCGGTATTTCCAACGCTTTCTTTCCTACTCCCCATCGTTCGATTGTGCGATTGTCTAGGAAGTTTTGTGTTGCGCCACTATCCACTAGTGCACGGTCTTCTTTCTCTCCGCCATTCGAGCTTGTTATATAAATAGGGACTGTCATTGATCCAATATTATTTAAATACAAGCTCGTCGTAGTCGCGGTCCTGATCCAGGCGGGCGAGTCAGGACCTTCTAAAAACTCGGTTCTTCCTTAGCCCAATGCTTGATGATTCCTTCGCATTCATCGTCAGTGAGCCGTTTGAGTATGTTGGCATATTTGCCAGCATTAAATGGTTCTTCCTTTACTTCAGTAGAGGGAGGGGTTTCTCCTTTTACCTCAGTGACACGTGCGCGCAGCTGCCCCTTCTTGGGGTTCTTTGGACAGTTGCATGACATGTGGCCCAGTTCTTTGCAAAAGAAGCATCGCCCTTCCTTATACAGTTTCTCTTGTTCTGGAGTGAAACTGCAGGCGCGGATGACGTCCACATCCATAGCGTCCGGATCTCCCCTAGGAGTGACATATTGACACTGTGGATTGGACCGCCTTCCTTGGTTCTGATTCTGGCCTTGGTTTTGTCGGCGTGGTCCTTGTCCTTGGCCAATTATTTGAGCGAGACATCCCATGGAGTTAGACCTGTCCCCATGAATATTATTGAACAGGGTCTCTTCTTTCCATCGTGCATGCTGTGTACGCGCCGCTGCTTGCCATTGTTTGAGCGTCTCTGGTCTGGGGTACTGTAGACGCATTATGTTCGTGTGTAAGGCTCTCTTTAGGCCCATACGATATTTCATAGCAGTGGCATGACTCGTCGGCTCCCACTCAACGGTGTACATGAGGTCGTTGAACCTCGTGGTGTAGTCATCTAAGTCATCCCCTTTCATTTTGAGATCTAGGAATTCTGTGAGGGCGTCTTCTTTTATGGACATGTTCTTGAAATCTTCTAGGAACGTGTTGTAAAACGTCTGCCAAGTTACTTCATCGTTGGGCAGGATTCCTTGCTGTAACGCGTTCACCGCTTGGTCCACTTTTTGCGAAGCCCACCAGTTGATCTTTGGTCCTTTGCAAAAACTTACAAACAGTAAGATTCGATTGATCGGGTTTTCCATTATGAGATTAGCTCTGTTGAGCCATCGATAGTTCATGAATTTCCTCATGAATGCCTCGGACTGAGTTCTGTCACCGCTAAAGATCCCTGGGCTTTCTCCCATCAGGGATCCTCCGGCTGCTGGTACATTTCCGGGGATAGCTAGTGGGACGTGTGCTCCTGGAACAAAGCCTGCAGGTGGTGGACCACCGCCACCACCTCCGCCACCAGGGGGACCTCCACCACCACCGCCGCCACCTCCGCCACCGCCGGCACCTCCTCCTGGAGTATTACCTCCAGAGGCATGTCCTGCGGGCGGAGTATGGCCTCCTACTGGTGTATTACCACCGCCTCCACCACCAATGGGTGTGTTGCCGCCTCCTCCTCCTCCACCTATTAGAGGGGGAAGAAACTGTGCGGCCTGCGATGTTCCTGTTGCGGTTCTACTAAGCGTCATAGAGTATATCTTCATTGCTTGTCGTGGGTGCCAGGACAGTAATAAATCCTGTGCAGCTAATGCTTCTATGCCATCTTTGGTCATGGTGGCTAACGCAGCTCCTGCGCCTTCGTAGTCCCATGACTTATCCACATCTGCTCGCGTCGGTTGCACGCCTTGTGCAATGCTCAGATGTAAATCGGTTAACATCAGTTTCTTTTCTGGTGTGGCGAGGGCTTGTCTCACTCGCTCCACTTGTTCAGGGGTAATCTTTTTACTGATTAGATTCAACCCTTCATTGAACGTCGTTCCATCTGAATCTCCTGAAGATGACGCGGAAGAGATCGAGGCCTGCTCTAGTCTGTGCGTCACACTCGCCAAGAGTTCATCCCGACTTGCTGCCGCCATGGCTTCTTCGGGTGACTGTAACGGTGATGCATCTTCCAACACCTGGAATCGGTTCGAGCTACCAATACTGGGTGCGATGTATCGTTCTTGTGGACTGGGGGTTCCATATCCTTCTGGTTCACTGTCGGCTGATACCATCATGCTCGCAGTACTCTTACTTGTCTCAAATCACCAGGACGTAGACTTTCAAAGATTTGTTCGGTTTCTGTATCTCAGATTACGATCGCAGGTGTATGATGTCATCATATTCTTAGATGTCTTCTAAGATGATATTGCTGTGTATCACTTTAGAGCGTTTGCTTTACTTTGCGGAAAAGCACTAGTCCAAGATTCGTTTCTGCCCACTTAAGGGATTCAAAAAGTCTCAGTTTGTGTTAAGGTTCCAAGTGGGACCTTAGAGCGAAGTGCTCCTTACGTAAACTTTCGACTTACGGTTCGGTTCAGTGAAGACTTCGTAAACGACGAAGTCAAACTCGTATCAGATGATGAGGTTTCTCTCAGATAAAACTTAGTTTCAACGCAATAATTCTGACTGTATCAAACAGACTTGGTATTGTGAAACAAAACTGAGACTTAAGGTCCCAGTAGTCGCCTCAACGCGACTTAAATACATGATGACATCACTGCCGAAAGTAAATATGAACACAAGAACAGAACAGAACAGAATAGAGCAGAAACAGACACAGCTCCACAGCCATAGGGGCTGTGGATGTCTTCGTATAGCTTTTCCGATCTTGAATGAAACAGACGCGAATCAGCAAGTCATCGCGTGGCTGTTCACCGGACTGCTTGCAGCTATACGGTGCTAAATAAGTCCAATCAGAAGAAGGGGCAGTATGTAACGGTGATTGGTGAGGTAAAGAGACGTATGTAGGGAGGCAAGATCGATCGTGAGATCGATCAGCTGTCCATCCACAACACGAGGCATTGATGTAAGAAATGAAAAGAAGACATACGGAAGAGACGGTCCGACCGTAATGAGGAGGAAGTGTGCACGTCGCCTGCGATCATAACAAAACCGACCCAGTACTCATCTGGAGTCTCCGCAATTCTTTTCGTACTGAAGATGGAGAACTATCTCTGGAGTTGCTGCCTAATCTGGAGGAGCTCAGCTATTCCAGAAGTTATGTTGTTGATGCGTTTACGCCATTTATCAATGATCGACAGGCTGTTGGACATCCTGTGTGCCTGGTACGGAATCTCGATGGCTCTCGGGGACTCTGATAACTTACTCTCTAGCGATGACCTCATCAGGAAAAGTCGAAATTAATTGACAGGCCCTTAAACGTCATTAAACCCGCTTAACGTCGCTTAAACACCGGTTTAATAAGGTTCAAGGAACTACTTGTTTAAGTAAAATGTTAATTGACGCAAGCAAAATTTTATTGATTTAATCAGATCCTTCCTATTAAACATGCTTAAATGTGCTTGAGGCAATGGTTTTAAGCAGGTTTAAGCAGGTTAAGAATGAACCAATAAGGGTGTAAAGCACCCTATAATGGTCATCACTGAAATGGGGCACACAGTAGTGGCAACATTGCCATTCCACAAGCATTATGCACTAACAAACTGTATTATCACTATTACTACATCAATGTCATACCAGTAAACAATCATGGGCAAGCATTATGAAGAGATGATAAGCACAGCCCTTCCTCTTCTGCTTCTTCACCTGGTTCCACCTCTGCCCCGCCTACCATCACCCGCCTCATCCGCCGCATGTCCCGTCATCATTGCGCTCGGCTGGCCCTGCAGATGGTGGCAATGATCCGGCGGGACGCCCCGCATGTATGGCTATTTGCTCGTGCACCGAAAGCGTGGTCCGATCCGCACCGCAGCCACGGCACGATGGCCACAGAGGTGCCCAAGAGGGCCGGGAGGTCCAGGAGGTGCAAAGGAAATGGCGGAACGGTCGGAAGTGGTGCAGGAGGAGGTTGTGCAGGCGGGGGAGGCAGCAGTGCAGAGAGGCACGGGAAGCACAGGATACCCAAGAGGGCCGGGAGATGCAGGGCGCGCAGGAGGCCCAGGATGTGCGAAGGCAGCGGCAGAAGGGACGGAAGTGGCGCAGGAGGAGGTGCAGGCGGGGGAGGCGGCGGCACAGGAGGGGGTGCAGGAAACGGCATAGGCGGAGGAGGCAGCATAGGCAGAGGAGGAGCAGGACGCAGAGACAGAGAGGGGAAAGAAGAGTCAGGACATGTTGGGCGGGGCAAGTAGCATGACAACATACCGGGAGGAGGGGCCGAAGGCGTCGGCACAGGCGGCGTGACAGCGTGGACCGCCCTGCGGTGCCAGTGGGTCCAGGAGGATGCGGAGGAGGCGAAAGCGGTGCAGGTGCAGGAGGCAGAGGAAGACGCAGCAGAGGCAGAGGAAGGAGGCGGACGAAGCTGAAGGGACGGAAATGGCGCAGGAGGGGGTGGTGCAGGCAGGGAAGGCAGCAGCGCAGGAGGGGGTGCAGGAAGCGGCATAGGCGGTAGAGGCGGCAGATGCGGAGCAGGCAGAGAGAGAGAAAGAGAAAGAAGAGTCAGGAAACGTTGGGGCAGGGCAAGTAGTGTGACAACATACCGGGGAGGAGAGACAGAAGGCGTCGGCACAGGCGGCGTGATAGCGTGGACCGCCCTGCAGTTCCAGTGGGTCCAGGAGGATGCGCCGATGTGGAGGAGGCGAAAGCGGTGCAGGTGCAGGAAGCAGAGGAGGACGCAGCAGAGGCAGAGGCAGAGGAGGGAGGGGGCAGAGGAGGCAGCAGTGGGACGCGTTGGGGCGGGATGCGGAGACGTGTGGCGGCGCCAGATGGGGAGCGGTGGTGGCGACAACAGAGCCCACAACAAGTAGACAGCGACGGGACAGAGGGGGACAGAGGGAGGGACGGAAGGACGCTGCATGAGCACGAAAATCAACATCGTGCCAACAAGAATAAACAACAACATGCACGTGATTGGTGCACCGGAACGACTTAGCGAAATTTTCGCGACTTGCATGACTTCACATATTTTTCAGACCTTAGTTGAACCATTTCTGTCTGCTTAGCATCCTTAAAACCCATTGACTTGCTTAACTTATTTCAATTTGCTTAGTGTAACTAAACTTTACTTAGACTAGTTCTTAGTCGTGCTTACCGCTTATTAGCGCTTATTAACTTAGTTAGGCCGCTTAACCAAAAGTAAGCTAACTGGTTCAAGCATGGGTTAAGACGTGTAAGTAAGCGCTAATGGCGCCAATCCATTTCGAGTTTTCCTGATGCTCTTCTTTGGACACCTCTCAACAGGTGTGTGTGATATCTTCTCTTTTCAAATCTGATCTGATCCTTCTACTTGTGTCCTCTTTTTCTAGCGGCTGTGCTGTCCCAAGCTGGAATGTGATGCCACGTTCAAGCATTCACTGGACGTCGAGGGTCACGTCGTATCTCGCCATCTCCCATATGCATTCTTCTGTCCCGTCCCACTTTGCCACTGGCGCTGTAGGTGTAGGGATGATTACGATTTACACTATCAAAGTCAGCATCCAGAACACGACAAGCATGAGCCAGGCCAGATATACGACAATGCGGCCATGCTGCGGTCAATTTTCGAGGATGGGATTACCTACAAGACAGCGGTGCGCCATGCACTCCATTTTGTTGTGGAGAAGGCTAGAGAATTTGGAATGGAGGAATAATGGAAAGACCTTTGTGGTCGTCGAGCGAAGGGAGGTCGATGTCGATGCGATTTGCCTGTGGATTGAAGCCAGCGCCGGTGAGTGGTTCCTGCATAAAGTATCCACACGCATCTCTCATCAAATATAGATATTGTGAACGACAGTTATGATGTATGCTGTATGTTTTTGGTACCCATGGGTGAAATGTAAAATTCGTACGGCTTCCGTTGTCGCGTGAGCAGCAGCCCCGCTCCGAGTCGGCTGTTTCCGCGTCCTTCAGATCATAAATGGTTTATCAGCAACTCACGCTCCGAGTCACAACAGGGACCACAACCAATCGTCAGAGTGCATACAGTGGTGGGAGCTTCTGATGTCATTCAGCAATGTGAACTTGGGGGCACTTATCCTTGGTGCCAGTGATGGCACTGTGATGCGTTAATCGCATTTTGTACGCCGTTCGCGACAGGCCACCGGTATGAGACTTCAAATCCAGCTAACCCATTTCAGTCCTCGGCCGTATCCTCCTTTTCATTCTAGTTCTTGACATGCCCAGTTGCTCTACCACTATTTGTTTTCCCCTTTTTGGAAGACTTGGCCGACGTGCACCAAGCCAGCCAGTCAACCCGAAGCTCAGTCCAGGAATTTAATTCTCCAACAACTCTTGGATGATGACCGAGGCATGTCGCCTCGGACGCGATCCACTCGGACTAGGCCTAACTCCCAAAAGAGGCCTCGCACGTAGCCGAACTGGTACAAGCCGGCCAACTACATCCTACATCGCACAAGCACAGCTCATCAAGAAGTCGACAATGAGAACTGGATAGAAATTCTGAGAAGCATCTCTGAGCCTGGGGTGGATTTCAGATCCGACTTTTTCGAGAGGTCTGATTCCACTAGGAAGCGCCTGTGCCCGCTCACTGGATTCAGGCGGAGCCCAGGGTTTGCCACTCTATCACTTGTCTCTGCGCGGCGATGGCCGAAAGTCACGTTGCCCCTTTTCGTTCGCAACAAGTACTGTAGTACCACAATCCTTTTGAGCTTGGTCTCTTCTGGCATTCATCCATGAAGTGTTGTCATCCAGGACTCAGAGGCTGTTTAAGGAACTCATCTGGTTAAGCACTGGCCAAAACATTTTGACTCCCAGTAGCTCCTCATGTGACCATCCGCCACGTGCCGTACCATCCGACTCTCGAAGACGGCAAGCTCGTCGCAGAGATTATGATGCCCACCCTGCCACTATTCTCGCCTTTGAGCATACCCACTTCAATGAACTAGCCCGTAATAAATATGATACTCGAGGACTGCTCCGCGCGGTACGGGGAGAAGCACATAAAAGGGTAATTCCCGACCCCTCCTCCGGATCGATAACAACATCTGTGCCGCCTCCTGCCTCACGCCCACAGATCACTGCCCAGTCCAGTTTCTGCGGGCCTTCCCCCACTTTGACACTACATCCGTCGAGCAAATTGGTGGAGCTGGACTCGATGTTCACTGCGCTCGCTGCGCAAGCATCATTTGAGGATTGACCGTCTAGTGGCGATCCGTGCCGCAAGGCTGCCATACAGGTTCCAGAAAGTGAGTATGAGCGTGGACCAGGCGACGCCTATGAGTATTGGCAGCGGGAGCTCTGGGGGACTGGGCTCAATAACGGTAGTGGTGGAGGAGGTGTCGGAGCATGAGGGAAATAGCAGATGGAAGTGTTGTGGACACGTTGTACCAGTAGATTGTATGAGATATAGAAGAAGTTTAGTATAGTCGAGCACCTACATTGATCGCACAGTGGTCATGCATCCAGTGTGCACAGTTCAACGCTTGGTCAAACGTCATAATTTTCGACTCTAGAAATGTCCCAGTGATGTAGAAACTCGTACGAACGACGCAGATTGTCTCGAGTTCTTTTGTGTTCAATGCCGTCCTAGTACCAAGCTAGTAAGCAGATGACACTTAGACGTGAATAGACGCTCGACTGTCCAAATAAGGCTTAGCCACCTTGGCAAAATACAACAACGTCACGGTGTGGCCGCAATGAGGCAAACGCGCTTCAGTCGTCAACTCCATCTTTCTAGTGTCCACCTCTCTCGAGTCCGTCATGTCCAATTATTCACCAAGTCGTGAGCCCCAAAGCTCTATGTCCCTGTTCCCTGCACCAAATCGCGAACCATCAGAAAATCTTGACAACGGACCACTGGCACACTCGCCTATCTCGACACTCAACGATGACACCCTTCTCAACATATTCTACCGACTCCACTGTCTCTATATCAGAGATGAAGATGAGGATACCCCACTCGGATTTATTCGCATGTGGAAGCCCGCTCAGGTTTCGCGACGCTGGCGCGATATCATCCTTGCGTCCCCATCGCTGCTGGACCTTCATCTTGTCTGCACGTTTAGGGTGCATGTGCCAGACATGCTATCTCAATATCCACATTTTCCGATCACAATCTTTTACAATGAGAATCTTCACGAGATGACGGAAAATGATGAAGAGGGTGCGCTCTTCGCACTTTCTCACCGTGACCACCGTGACCGCGTGCATCGTATCTCCCTAACGATGTCCCACCATAGATTGGAGAAGTTCACCGATGTTATGGGTGGGCAATTTCCAACTCTAGGACGCCTGGATATAGATTCTCCGTTCCCCCAAGGTTCAAGGTTAATACTTCCCCAAACATTTGATGCACCTAATCTACGCCACCTTGATATCCGCCGCATTGAGCTATCAATACAATGCCCCCTACTTACAATCGCCAGGGGCCTCAGGCTTGTCTTTCTCCGTCTTGAAGATTTTCCAAACGCCTACTTCGTTCCAAGCTATATAGTCACACAACTCTCGTCCATGCCCCAGCTGGAGACCCTAATGATTATGTCCTACTCCGAGCCACCCCTTCCCAACCACGATGTTGTGGACACCTCCACAATGACGCATGTCACCCTTCCTAATCTTCGCGCGTTTTCATTCCAAGGATTCGGAGCTTTCCTGGACGACCTTCTTTCCCGGATGAGCGCCCCTGCCCTCAGCATTATCCATGTCAAATATTCCATTCAGCATACGTTCATCGTTCCATGCCTCCTCCGAGTCTTGTCGTTCATCCAGACATCAGAGAATCTCGAAGTCTACGTTGTCAAGCTCATTTTCAGTCACAAATCTTTCCATCTAGAGTCGGAGTCCGACGCTCGATTGGGTAAATGGAAACACGCCCTAGACTTTCAGACCAGTCAGGGATTTCCAAGATATGTTGTACAGATACTCAATACACTCTCCCCAATACTCTCCGCAGTTGTGGAGAAAGTTGAATTTATCGTGGAACACAATTGGTACTCAGGGTGGTACGACGATATAGATCGCACAAAGTGGCGTGAAATTTTCAGACCATTCAATAATGTGAAAGCGCTTCGCGTGGAAACCAACCCAAAACTCACCTGGAGTCTCTGCGATTCTTTTCGTACTGAGGATGGAGAGCCACCTCTGGAGTTGCTGCCTAATCTCGAGGAGCTCAGCTATTCCAGAAGTTATGTCGTTGATGCGTTTACGCCATTCATCAACAATCGACAGGCTGTTGGACATCCTGTGCGCCTGGTATGGATTCTCCATGGTTCTCAGTCAGGGACTCGGATAACTCACACTCTAGGCATGCCCTCTTCTATGGACACTTCTCAACAGGTGTGTGATATCTTCTCGTTTCAAATCTGATATGATCCTTCTACTTGTGTCCGCTTTTTCTAGCGACTGTGCTGTCCCATGCTGGAATGTGATGCCACGTTCAAGGATTCACGGGACATCGAGGGTCACGTCGTAGCTCGCCATCTCCCATATGCATTCTTCTGTCCCATCTCACCTTGCCACTGGCGCGGTGGGTGTAGGGATGAATACGATGTGCACTATCGAATTCAGCATCCAGAATACGACAAGCATGAGCCAGGCCAGACATACGACAATGAGGCCATGCTGCGGTCGATCTTCAAGGATGGGATTTCATACAAGAAAGCGGAGCGCCATGCGCTCGATGATGTTGAGTGGAAGGCAAGAGAGCTTGGAACGGAGGAAGAATGGAAAGACCTGTGTGGTCGTCGAGCGATGGGAGGTCGATGTCGATGCGATTTGCCAGTTGATTGAAGCCGGAGCCGGTCAGTGGTTCCTTCAAAGTTTCCTCATGCATCACCCATCAAATACAGATATTGTGAACAAGAATTTATGATGTATGCTGTATGCTTTCGATACTCCGAGTCAGTTGTTTCCGCGTCATCCAGATCATCAACGGTTATCAGCAACTCTGAGTCATCCGAGCCACAACAGAGACCACAGCCAATCGTTAGGCTGGCACAACGACGTCAACCGCCTCCAAGATCGCCTCCGTGACGATGACTCGGATGACCCAGGCAAGTTGCCTTGGACTCACTTCTTCGGTGCATGTCTCGCGTCTGCTCCGACATTGTTCATTATGATAGTTGTACCATGTAAGGCTTGAACTTTAATGTATCTCACGGCTGGAGTATGTATGAGTGATATGCTGGCAATTGCCACGATCTCGTAGCAGTAGGCGCAACACCCAAAAGAGGCCTCGCACGTACCCGTACAAGCTCGGTCAGCTACATCCTACATCGCACATCGACACAGCTAATCGAGAAGTTGACAACGAGAACTGGATATTACCTGATAAACATTCTGAGAAGTACTGGGTGGTTCCAAGTCCGACTTTTCGAAAGGTCTGGGTAAGCGCCAACCGAGCGCCAGCTCACTGGATTCAGGCGGAGCCCAGCTTTTGCCACTCAGCCACTGTCTCTGCGCGGCGATGGCCAAAAGTCGCGTTGCCAATTTTCGTCGCAATAAGTAGTGCAAGAATCGATTTGAGCTTGGTCTCTTCTGCAATTGTTTCTGCATCATCCATAAGGCCTGAGGTATTATCATCTTTCTTACACTCAGAACCCGCCACGTGCCGTACCATTACCCGAAGACTCTTAAAGGCTAGCTCGTCGCAGAGATTATCCTGATTCCAGCCCCATCTTGCCACGATTCTCGAGCATACGTCCCACCATGACCAACTCATAGTAAATATGATGCTCCAGGACTGCAAGTGGCTGCTCTCGGCGCGGTACTGGGAGAAGGACATAGCAATGTGATACTCGACGCCTCCTCTGCATCGACAGCAACATCTGTGCCGCCTTCTGCTTCATATGCACCGACAACTCCCCAGTCCAGTTTCTGCGGGCCTTCCCCAACTTCGGCATTACATACGTTGAGCAAATTAGTGGAACTGGACTAGGTTCTCATTACGCTCACTGCGCAAGCACCTCCGTCTTGCGGCGATCCATGCTGCAAGGCTGCCATAATGAGCGGGGAACAACAGAAAAAAGCGCAGGTTTCCGGCTCACATTTCCTGCCTGTTCTTCCAATGTCAGTGCAGGTTCCCAGAAAGTTAGTGCGAGCTTGGACCAGGCGGCGCCTATGAGGCGGAGGTACTCAACAGCGGTAGTAGTGGAGGCAGTGTCGGAAGTAGCAGTCGGAAGCGATGTGGGAACGTTGTTAATGGTAGGATATATAAACCTCGTTCAGCTCAGTTTTTTAACTCGGTTTTGCGGAGAGAACGGGGAGTTATGGTTGAGAGCCTATATCGACCGCAGAGCGGCCATGCATCCCAGTGCTTGCTTGTGGTGAGTTCCGACTCTACAAATATCTCACTGGCAACCACGGTGACGTAGAAAATCGTATCAACGATTCGGATCGTCTCGAGGCTCGAACCGTTGAAAGTTTGATGTGAATAGGCGCTCGACTGTAGTCGGTTGCTGTTAAGCGCTTTAAGCCATCAAGCTTGCATCAAGAGCCGAGTACAACGCTATGACTCGGAGGACCCAATGAGGCCAACGCTTTCCAGTCTTCAACCCTCTAGTGTCCCCCTCTCGAGTCCCGACATGTCCAATTATTCACCAAGTCGTAGGCCCCAAACCTTTATATCCCTGTTCCCTGCCCCAACTGAAATTGCGAACGATTAGACAACAGACCACACTCGCCTATCTCGACACTCAACGATGACACCCTTCTCAACATATTCTATCTCTACCGACTCCACTGTCTCTATATTAGAGATGAAGATGAGGATACCCCACTCGGATTCATCCGCATGTGGAAGCCCGCTCAGGTTTCGCGACGCTGGCGTGGTATCATTTTTGCGTTCCCATCTCTGCTTGACCTTCATCTTGTCTGCACCTATAGGGTGGATGTAGCAGACATGCTGGCTCGATATCCACCTTTTCCACTCGCAATCTTTTACAACGAGAGACTTCACCAGATGACGGAAAAAGACGAAGAGGGTGCGCTCTTCGCACTTTCTCATCGCGACCGTGTGCATCGTATCTCCCTAACGATGCCCTACAATAAATTGGAGAAGCTCACCAATGCCATGGATGGGCAATTTCCAACTCTGGAACGCCTGGATATAGATCCTTCGATCCCTCAAGTTTCAAAGTTGATACTTCCCCAAACATTTGACGCACCTAATCTACGCCACCTTGATATCCGCCGCATTGTGCTTTCAATACAATGCCCCCTACTCACAATTAC
>QLPA01000056.1:6177-28206 GCA_003313945.1 Lactifluus pinguis
CTGGACGGTGCCAGTTGACTGGACGGTGCCAGTTGACTGGACGGTGCCAGTTGACTGGACGGTGCCAAAACCGTTTGCCCCTGGTTTTGGCCGGCTTCCTCGGCCCGAGCGCTGCTAGCAGGAGCCTGAGGGTACTCGGAGAGGACATACCTGTTATGAGCACATATACTTGCTGCGGACCGTTCACAAAACTTAGAAGGATACAGTGTCGTCACAGTATGGTCGAAATGTTCAGAAAGAGTTCAACCGGTGGCTAGGAAACAAAACAAAACGAACTACGTAAACCCGTGCACTACGTAGAGCTCGGCTCGGACCTTATTTGGCGAGTAACTTTGGCGACCACTCTTTTCAACTTGTTCAATTAGACTCTCCCGTCGAGCGCGATGCATGTTCACAAGACCAGCGTGGAGGCCAGTCGTCCGTATTCGGGCGCTCTCAAGGCAATCCTAGTGTAAGGAAGGACAGGTGTGCATCATTGAGGTCGCATCCGATTCGTCTGATGTTCTAACATCTGAGCCCCCAGACTCGGATGGGAGCCCAACCACGGGCGCCCTTATGCCCCAAGAGGATAGCGTCACCCCAGGACACCAGGCCAGTGTTTCCGAGCCGCAGATCGCGTCGGAGAAGATATCAGTAGCTCGTCGTTTGCATCCACTTGATCCAACCATGTCCGCGTCAGGGTCGGCGACGAGTATCAGGACCGACTCGGAGGCCAAGGACCTGTTTTCCCGTGACTTCTGCCTACTGTACTCCACCCGTATCAGGCACCTCAAGTTAACTTATCTCCCCATCCTCAGGACCCTTTCCAAGCTAATGTATTCCTGTCGGTATAGCACTGTCAACACTGACGGGGCTATATACACCGACCATCTGTGCCATGGGCCCGCACTCTGTGTACAGCCTCGCCTCAGCTGATCTTTGAGCCTTCACTCTCCTTTTCCATTGCCCCGGTCGACGTCCCACATCCAGCGCGCGCGTCCTAGAGCAACGATCGCGACCGTGACGCTGCCGCTAGGTACCTGCACGAGCATCGCGCGCTGTCCGGCCCCGACTGCATCAACATATTCATTCGTGAGCGTGGTACCTGCCTTCCGAGATACGCGAGATTCTTAAAGGCTGGTCGGCGGACCATCGGGTCGTGGAGGGGCGCGGAGTTGCTGCGTTTGTGGACACGTGACGGGGGTATGAGTAATTTGGGGAAGGAGTGTGAGGACGAGACATTTCGGAAACACAAAGTTGTTCCTTCGCGACTGTCGTTATTACTGCTGCGGTGATACTTTGATTAAAGGTTAGAGCTGTATTGTCAATGGATCTTACCGAGCATGCCTATGTCCCTCCGTGTCCGAGTCTCTATGACAAAAATGGTAAATTTGAAATATCCAATCAGGCACACTCAGGCTCAAATACCGTGACGTTGACTCTCCCGACCAAACAATAGTATCGCACGCTTGTCATTCCCTCATACCTTTTTGATGCCGACGGATGGCACCATAGGCTCAAACAGAGTTGCACAGGAATCATTTATGGATGGACCAGGTAGGACTCGTCTAGGGTCACATTAACGATTGCTGAAGTTGTAGGTCTAGTGCTCGAACGAGTGTCCATCGGATCACTTCCAGACGACGTCCTGCTAGCGATATTCAATCAAGTTCGACTCTCCAAGCCGTATCATAGATGGCATTTAAACTGGCCCAAGCTGGTGCATGTATGCCGAAGATGGCGATTCCTCATTTTTGCATCACCAAAACATCTCGAATTGCGACTGTTTTGCACACCAAAAACACCAGTGAGGAAACTGCTCGACATTTGGCCAACACTTCCTCTCGAGATCAAGAATCTCCCGGATTGGTCGAGCGAGGACGAATTCGAGAACCTCATCGCCGCATTGAACCATCGTGATCGAGTACAGAAAATTACGATCACCAATCCACAAATCCCGGATGATCTATGGGAACGAATTGTGACGGTGATGCAGGAGCCATTTCCGGAATTGACATATTTTTGCGTCCTGTCATTTCCTAATGATTTAGCCCTTCCGAACACACTCTTGAATGGATCCGCCTCGCGTTTACAACATCTCATGCTCTGGAAAATCTCATTTTCGTCATTGCCACAATTCCTCTTGTCTACGAGAGACCTCAGATTTCTTCATCTTTCCGATATACCTAATTCTGGGTACATCCCACCCGAGATAATGGCCGTATGTCTGTCCCTGTTGCCGAGGCTCGAATCCCTCGCCATCGGTTTCGAATCTCCGACGCCTGACCCTAAACGAAGTAACCGACCTCTCCCGCCACATACCCGGTCTGTTCTCCCCACTCTCACTCGGTTGCATTTTCAAGGTGTCAGCGAGTACTTGGAAGTTCTCGCGACCCAAATAGATGCACCTCTACTCCAGTTCGATCGCTTCAAGATAGTCTTCTTCAATCAGCTTGACTTTGATATTCCCCAAACTATTCGGTTCTTTGGTCACCTAGACTCATTCAGGACATCCAGTCTAACCTTCAGGTTTAATACGACTTCCAGGCTCGACCCTAAAGCCGTCTTCTTTCCATCTGATATGGCCCCCGATCCATTGACAGCGATCTGTCAGAGTTGGTCGTGGTATATCATGTGCGACACTTTAGGCGGGCAAGTCATTTCACTGGCACAGATATGCAGCCAGATTCTGTCCTTCCGCTCTAGCGTGGAATCGCTTGTCATCGAGTGCGAGCGCAAAGTCCTGCCAGGAATCGAGATAGATCCCACTGTATGGCTCCAACTCTTTCACTCATTTCCCCTTGTCCAGAGTCTTGAAATACCCGTCAAGCTAGAGTTGTCCATCGCAGCTGCGTTACAAGGACTCACGGGACAATCAGCCGCCGAAGTATTCCCCTCGCTACGCAACCTTTCCATTGTGGGGTGTATGCCAGACGAATATGTGCCACAAGACATTCAATCATTCATCACCGCCCGCCAGCATAGTGGTCACCCCGTAGCTGTCTCTCGCCGCAAGTGAAGACACCGTAATGTCAGCGCCACTGCCCTTGGAGCCATTCGCATTTCTTCTTTCCTCTCGTTCCTTTCTCCGCCCTCGTCCAGTAATTTTCTCTGCCTGAATGCGATTCTTGACCGCCCGTTTGTCATCAACCCGTGCCCTCTTGCACTCCGCTATGCCACTCGGCCACACCACCCCTTATCTCTTTGTCTTGTAGGGTCGGCATTGTGCCTGGCCTTGGATTTGATCGTTTCGGCCGACGTCGGGACGTTCTCGGACATCTTGGGTACTATCCCATTCTTAGGTAGTCCTTTCGTAGTCCCTTAAGGAGTTAGTTACAATTTGTGTACTTAAGGCCAATGGAATACACGGGGAAATCCCCCAGCGAAAGCTCACCCCCTTTTTCCTTTCATTCGGACTCACGCATGCTCTCCGGAGTACGTTTAGTCTCCTCTTGTCTCCGTAGACATATCACGCCTCGAATCACGTTCTATACTGTAGTAGGTTGCGGCCCGTTCTCCTTTCCTCACCGCTAGCCGTTCGACGTCCTTGTTAGACTATTTCAGTTTCGTTCCTGACTTGCACCTCGTCAGTTAGCTTACCCGTTTGTGTCATGGTATCCCTCTTCGGCTTGTTCCCCGTATATGCATTCAAAATGTATATTGTATTTTTTTCAAGTCAGCACTTATATTCCGCAACATGTAAGATAAAGACGGCAAGTGAAGCTCGCATGTATTTTTGGCCCCGAGTTGGTTCCTCTTGTATGCTACCGTTCGTGCCGCCTATCGTACCGCTGCTTCTAATACCAAAAACGCGTTCGTTTAGACGAGCACACGTTTTTCTCGTCCAATCCTGATACCGCAGTTTCGGAACGCCTGGTTTTCCCTCTATTTCACCGCCATGGCGTTGCCGATACGTAACGCAGAAGTCTTGGCAGAAGTACAGTCTGCGAAGTTGCGGTAAAGCTCACGGATTTGGGACTTTATGAATTAGGAACGGCCGGCCGGCCAATACTTTGCGCTTGAAGCAGAGTCAAAGCCACGGCCTTGTCAAACAGGGACGAGTGGATAGTACTATAAGTGGGAAGCTATCAGTCTAGTCATTCCGTTTCTTCTCTTATAGAAGTTCTTCTGTTAAAAAGTGCACGTAGAATATCCATATACACGGTAATAATGCTCCAACCTAAAAGGATCGACCTAGATAAGACTCCAGCACTCAAGAAGGACAGAAAGAACTTCTAAATGTCTTCTTTTGCGTAATCATAGGGCGGACTGTAATCTTCCTCATCCCATTCGGCGGCTCTTCCTGCGTTTACTCCCATTCCCAGCGCGTGACTACTGTACAGGCAAACACGTCCGAGGGCCGAGGCGCCCGCGCCTATTTTAGGCGAAGTGGAAAATAACTTGGGTCCCCGCTGGGGCTTGCGCCGTGGCGTATCGCGCAGATCATGATCGTGGGTGTGGTGAATATCGATATCGTCAATGACGAGAGCGAACATCTCCGAGTCGTGCAGGGCCTTTTATGAGCGTGTAACAACGGAGAGGAGGACGAAGGGAAGGAAGAACGCGAGAAGTGGGAGGAAGAGCGCGGATTCAAATGGTTCGGTGTGGGTGCCATCGAAAAAGAAGGATACGGGGGTTCGGAAGGTGAAGCCCGTGTGTGGGTCGAGCCGAGCGTGCCGCCGTGCGTCGCGAAGCTGAAGCTAGGAGTTGCGCGAGTAGGATTGGATGTCGTTTGTGATGATGCGAAGCGAGGTCGATCGAGGATGTAAGGCGTGGGTGACAGCCGCTGCGGAGCTGGTCCCGTGCTACCCTCTGACTGAGATGTTGTATCCAGAATCAAATTACCGTTCGTAAGTACGCACATTTCATCGTCGTCAGAACCGTTGACGACGCGGGAGGGTAACCAGTCTCTCTCATCCACTGGCATTGCTAGACTGCGGCTGGTGAATCGCATATCTGAGCGCGGAAAGAGCTCGTCGATGAGGCGCAGGCAATCCTCTTCCATAGTCGTAGTAGCGTTATCTGAATCATCTTATTTCCGATTATCACGAGGCAGTATTCTTCCATGTCTTCAACTATGAGTGGTGCGCAGGTACGAAATTCGGACCACCACGGGGTGAGGCCATGTAGCGTCGCAGGCTGATTGACATCGAACAAGAGAAGGGTGGCATCCGCACCACGGAAAAACGTAGTGGAGAGTGAGGGGAAGCGCTCTTGACCTGTGGTATCCTGGTAGTACAGGTCGAGTCGCGTGAGTGGAGCACAGCTAGCGCGCTGGGTGTGGGATGTCGACCCGGGTCCTGGGGCGATGGGAAAGGAGGGTGAATGCTCAAGTTGGGTATTATCTGGTGGCGGATCATCGGGTCGTGGAGAGAGTGGAGCTGGCTGCGTTTGTGGAGACGTGGCGGGGGAGTATTGAATGTCGAACAGCTGATTGCGGAAAGGAAACACTTCAAGTTGTGTTTCCAAGGTTACTCGTAGAGTTGTGAGTTGGATATCGCCGATGGCGTTCGCGTAATTTTAGCCTTGTGTGATGTGAAGGACAAACACCTTTCACCACTCTTCTGCATCCCCATGGGTTGTACTGGAGGAAGCCACCTCCGGCTCGGTATGTCGTCGCACAACAACTTGAAAAGATCAGGTGAAAGGGGAACATACTTCAAGATGTTGGGAAACTCAAGTAAGTTATACAACGTCCGCGCCTTCTATTCAATTGGCACTGCTATGACTTGAGTCTACAGCTTGCGTCCGTATAAATTTGCGTGTATTGTGCATAGCACGCACCACGAGCCATGGCTGGGCGACTACCCACCCCGCCGCGAGACCCGATACTGACTCGCGATTTTTCATCGCGTCGTGCGGGCCATGCATGGACCGAGCAGTCCACGGAGATTCGATACGCTATCAATGACGTGACGGAAACTCCCCCTTAGCATTCTGCCTACCACTTGTACCGCACAGGAGAAGGAGAGGATCTTCTTCCCACAGTGGATCGGATACTTGGTGCGCACGCGCCACTTATACAGTAATCGTCTTACTTTGTTTAACTGAGAAGAACTTCAAGTTTCCAGATGACAGTTCGTAGTGTGCAGACTGGTCTTCTTCGAAACCCTGCGGTTGACCGGTTGTCGCGTGTCAGAGCGGTCCACAATGCCCCGCGTGACCCAACCAACACATGTACAGCCATTTAACACAGCCATTTGTGCTGATCTTTCCTGTGGAAGCCACGTGGACTGTCGCTCACCGCGTGTACAACAGGGTGTCAGATCAACGGCTTTCTTCGATATACCCATCTCTCGAGCCACCATCTAATACTCTGCTGACATTTCTGTCAATGGATCCTACTGAGCACTATTACAAAAGTGGTAGGTTCTCATAAACCTCCACTCAGGGCTCAGGCTCGAATACGTTCCACTGATTCCATTCTCCCGACCAGACAATAGTATCGCCGACTGGTCATTCCCTGAGATGTATTTTATGCCGATGGATGACAGCTCCATAGGCTCGAATAGAGTAAAGCGACTTGCACGTTTCCGCAAGGAATTGTTTATTCAATTAGGATCAGGTAGGGCCCGCTAGGACTACTGCAACTATTGCTGAGTTGTATCGCGCAGGCCACGTGCTCCAACGAGTGTCCTTCGGATCGCTCCCAGACGACGTCCTGCTAGAAATATTCTATCAAGTTTCCAATGATTACGGATGGAATATTAATTGGCCCAAGCTGGTGCATGTATGCCGAAGATGGCGATTCGTCATTTTTGCATCACCACTCCGTCTCAAGTTGCAAATCATTTGCACATCACAAACGCCAGTGAGGACACTGCTGGATATTTGGCCAGAATTTCCTCTCCTAGTCATATGGAAAAATTTCATCGGCAAAAATAAATACGAAATCGACAGCCTCATTGCCGCATTGGAACATCGCGATCGCGTACAAGACCTTGACATTTTCATCGGAGAATCACCCGACCGGGATTCTTTATGGGAAGAAATAAAGACGGTGATACAGGAACCATTTCCGGAATTGACATTTCTTTCGCTTGGGTCATTCCCTGGTGTGTTAGCCCTTCCCAACACATTCGTGAATGGATCCGCCCCGTGTCTACAGGATCTCATTCTCTCAAAGATCTCATTTCCGTCGCTTCAACGACTCCTCTTGTCTACAAGAGACCTCACATCTCTTTATCTTTACAATATACCTAATTCTGGGTACATCCCACCCGAGACAATGGCCACATCCATGTCCATGTTGCCGAGGCTCAAATACCTCACCATCGAATTCGAATCTCCGACGCCTCAACCCAAACGACGAAACCGACCTGTCCCGCCACAGACCCGGTCTGTTCTCCCCGCTCTCATTCATTTGGATTTTCGAGGTATCAGCGAGTACTTGGAAGTTCTCACGGCCCGATTTGATGCACCTCTACTCAGGTGCGATCCCCTCAAGATAGTCTTCTTCAATCAACTTGTGTTTGATATTCCCCAAACTATTCGGTTCTTTGGTCACCTCAACCCATTCAGGACATCCAGTCTAACCTTCAGGTTTAATGCGCATTCTTTCGAGGAGTCCTCCACCTTCGATGCTGTCTTCTTTCCATCTGATATGCCGCCCAAGGAATTCGAAAAGGTGATGGATCAGAGTTGCTCGTGGCATATCATGTGCGACCCTTTAGATTGGCAAGTATTTTCAATGGCACAGATATGCAGCCAGATTCTGTCCTTCCGCTCTAGCGTGGAATTGCTCGTCATCGATTGCGAGATTTGGAGTGACCTACCAGAAATCGATATAGATCCGACAGTATGGGTCCAACTCTTTCACTCATTTCCCTCTGTCAAGAGTCTTCAAATATCCGCCTTGCTAGAACTTTCTATCGCAGCTGCATTAGAAGGTCTCACGGGAGAATCGGCGGCCGAAGTATTCCCCTCACTACACAGCCTTTCAACTGTGAAGTGTATGTGGTCAAACGACGCTGCGCCACAAGGCATACAATCATACGTCACGGCCCGCCAGCATTGCGGTCGCCCTATAGCTGTCTCTCGGCGCTACTATTGAGGACACCGTAAGGTGTCCTTGGAGTCTTTCGCATTTACTTCTTCCACTCATTCCCTTTCCTCCTTTCACCATCTGTCCTCGTCCCGATATCTTTCGTTTCTGAGTACTATTATGGACCGCTCATATGTCATCAACCCGGCGCACCCTACGCCCCGTCTTGTAATCCGTAATGCCACCTCAGTCACAACCCCATTATGCTTTATCACTCGGCTCAGTGCTATGTTGCACTGGCCTGCGCTGCGTTTTTTTTTCTCTTTCCTCCTCTCTATCGCTGACCCCTCCGTGTCCTTTATCTTTGTACCCCCTTATCTCAGACCACTTGACACGCCTCGCATCGCGCTCTATATTAGTTTGCGACTCATTCTCGTTTCGTTACCATTACCCTCCTTGGGATTCGGCGTTCTTTTCCCACCAAGTTAGTCTATCTCGCTTTCGTTCCTGACTGGCACCTTGTCAGTTAGCTTACCCGTTTGTGTTATGGTATCCCTCCTCGGCTTGTTCCCCGTATGTGCATTCAACATGTTGTTTTTCAAGAAGCACTTATATTTCGCAACATGTAAGTTATGATGAAGACGCGGCACGTGAAGCTCATGTGAATTTTTGGCCTCTTGTGCTACCGTCCGTACGATACGCTGCTTCCAATACCAAAAAAGCGTTCGTTTGAGCGAGCACACATGTTTCTCGTCCAATCCCCGGCCTGAATACCGCAGTTTCGGAACACCCCTATTTCAAGTTTACCGTCATGGCTTTGCCGATATGTAACGCAAAAGTACAGTTGCGAAGTTGTGGTAAAGCCCACGAATTTGGAACTTTATGGATTAGGAACGGCCGGCCAATACTTTGTACCGGGGCGACGGCCTTATCAAACAAGGACAACTGGATAGTACTGTAAGTGGGAAGCTATCAATCTAATCATTTCGAAGTACTTCTTTTACTGTTAGGAAGTGCACGTACGATATCCATAAACACGGCAACAACGTCCCAACCTAGGAAAAAGGATCGGTATAGATAACCTAGCTAAGATTCCAGCCCTCACGAAGAACGGCTAAATGTCTTCTTTGCCCAATCATATTTTGATCAAGACTGACCGAACTGCTCTTGCTCACCCCATTCGGCGGCTCTGCCCGCGAATCCTCCCATCCCCGACACGCTGTGAGATGTAGGCAAACATGTACGAGACGCCCGCGCCCGTTTTAGCCGAAGTGAAGATTAACTTGAGTCCCAGCGGGGGACGAGGTGGCATGGCTCGTGCTAAGCCTTGCGCCGTGACGTATCGCGCGGGCGTGATCGTGGGTGTGGTGGGTATCGATATCATCGATGAAGAGAGCAAGCATCTACGAGTCGCGCGGAATTCATTATTATGAGCGTGTAGATATGGAGAGAACCAAGAGGAGCGAGAACGCGAGAATGGGGAGGAGAGCGCAGATTCGAATGATTCGGCGTGGGCGCCCATCGGAAAAGGAGGATGCGGGGGTTTGAAGGGAGGTGAAGCCCGTATAGGTTCGAGCCGAGCGTGCCGCCGTGCGTCGCGAAGTTGAAGTTGGGAGTTGCGCGTGTCGGATTTGGATGTGCGTTTGTGGTGATGCGAAGCGAGGTCGATCAAGGACGCGGGTGGGATCATGGTGGTGAAACTGAAGTATCCATGTCAGCTTCGGGATCACCGTCGGCGGCGTCTGCGGTAGTGTGCGTGCCAGCCGCTGTGGGAGCTGGTCTCGTCCAAGAGAATGATACCCTCTGACTGAGATATATGTACGCACAATTCGTCGTCGTCGGATCTATTGACGACGTGGGAGGGTAACCAGTCTCTCTCGTCCACTGGCGTTGGTGGACTGCGGGAGGTGGATTGCATATCCGAAGGCGGAACGAGCTCGTCGATGAGGCGCAAGGCCCCTTTACCATAGTAGTAGTAGCGTTCTCGAATCGGAAATGAGGTCGGTCTTATGTCCGGCTACCACGAGGTAGTTTTCTTCCCTGTCTTCATAGCTTCATCTGCGAGTGGTGCGTAGGTACGAAATTTGGACCACCATCAAGTGAGGGCATGTAGCGTCGTAGACTGATTGACGTCGGCCATGAGAAGGGTGGCATCCGCACCACGAAAAAAACGTAGTGGAGAGTGAGGAGAAGCGTTCATGACTGGCGGTATCCTGTAGTAGGACAGGTAGAGTCGCGTGAGTAGTGCACAGCTAGTGCGCGAGGATACAATGCGCGCGCTAGGTGTGGGATGTGGACCAGGACGATGGGAAAGGAGAGCGAAGGGTCAAGTTGGGCATTAGCTGTTCGGCGGATCAATGGGTCGTGGAGGGCGCGGAGTTGGCTGCGTTTGTGGAGACGTGGCGGGGGTATGTCGAACAGCCAGAGCGGGTGATTGTGAAAGGAATACGAGAGAGATTTCACGGCAGTCGCGAAACACGATGGAACATCTTGTTTCTAATCTGATTTCTCGACAACACTTGCACAAGGTTAGAGTATATCCCCGATGGAGAGCAACCCGTTCGCGTAATTTTGGCCCTGTGTGATGTGAAGGACATGCCAGCACCTTTCACCATCCTTCTTCATTCCCCATGGGTAGAAGCCACCTCCGGCTCGATACGGTATGTCGTCGCACAACACCTTGAAAAGATCAGGTGAAAGGGGAACATACTTCACGATATTGGGAAGCTCAAGTAAGTTATACAATGTCCGCGCCTTCTATCCAATTGGCAGTGCTACGACCTGAGTCTACAGCTTGCGTCCATATAGATTTCCGTGTATTGTGCATAGCACGCACTACGAGCCATGGCTGAGCCTCTTCCCGCCCCCGACTACCCACCCCGCCGCGAGACCCGATACCGACTCGCGATTTTTCATCGCGTGTCGTGCGGGCCATGAATGGACCAAGCAGTCCACGGAGACTCAGATATGCTATCGATTACGCGATGGAAACTCCACCTTAACATTCTGCCCGCACCCGCATAGGAGAAGGATCTTCAAGTTCTTCCCACGGCGGATCGGATACTGGGGATCGTCTATAGGTTATTCGCCTATTCTGTACCTATTTTCTTCCCTTATTTTGGGTAATACAGACAAGACCTCCCCCTTACTTTGTTTAATCAGGAAGAACTCTCCAGATGACAGTTCGTAGTGTGAAGGCTGGTCTACTTCGAATCCCTGCGGTTGTCGCGTGTCACAGCAGTCCACCCTGTGCCAGTGCGCCGCGTGTCCCAACAAACACAGCCATTGGTGGCTGACCTTTCCAATGGAAGCCAGGTGGACACTGTGTGTGTACCGCGTGTACAACAGGGTAAGGGTGACTCAAGTACTAGCTAGGTCAGCGGCTCTCTCTCGATATACCCATCTCTCGAGCTACCATCTACTAAACTGCGGATCTGTCAGTGGATCCTACCGAGCACGCCTATATCCTTCCGAGTCACTATTACAAAAGTGGTAGGTTCTCATAAGCCTGCACACAGGGCTCAGGTTCGAATACGTGCCACTGACTCCATTCTCCCTACCGACAATAGTATCGCCGACTGGTCATTCGCTGAGGCCTACTTTATGCCGACGGATGGCAGCTCCGTAGGCTCGAATAGAGCAAAGCGAGTTGCACGTCGCCGCAAGGAACTGTTTATTCAACCAGGACCAGGTATGGCTCGTCTAGGACCACTGTAACGATTGCTGAGTTGTATCGCGCAGGTCACGTGCTCCTCCGAGTGTCCATGGGATCGCTCCCAGACGACGTCCTGCTAGAAATATTCTCCATGCTGGGGGTATGGCGTTTAAATTGGCCCAATCTGGTGCATGTATGCCGAAGATGGCGATTCGTCATTTTTGCATCACCACTCCGTCTCAAATTGCAACTTTTTTGCACAGAAAACACGCCAGTGAGGAAACTGCTCGATATCTGGCCAAAATTTCCTCTCGAAGTCCTTACTAGAATATCAAGTTCAAGTGGGGACAAAATCGACAACCTCATTGCCGCATTGGAGCATTGTGATCGCGTACAAAAACTTCAGATTACTATCAGAGATCCACCAGCCCGGGATTCTTTATGGGAACAAATTGTGAGGGTGATGCAGGAGCCATTTCCGGAATTGACAACTCTTTGGCTTTGGTCACATCCTCATACATTACATCTTCCCAACACATTCTTGAATGGATCCGCCTCGTGTTTACAACATCTCACTTTGTCCTCATTCTCATTTCCGTCCCTTCCACGACTCCTCTTATCTACAAGGGACCTCACATCTCTTCATCTTATCGATATACCTAATTCTGGGTACATCCTACCCGAGACAATGGCCACATCCCTGTCCGTGTTGCCAAAGCTCGAATTCCTCATCATCGAATTCCGATCTCCGACGCCTGATCCCAAACGAAGAAACCGACCTCTACCCCCAGAGACCCGGTCTGTTCTCCCCGCTCTCACTGGGTTGCATTTTCGAGGTATCAGCGAGTACTTGGAAGTTCTCGTGGCCCGAATCGATGCACCTCTACTCAGGTTCGATCGCATCCAGATAGTCTTCTTCAGTCAACTTGTGTTTGATATTCCCCAAACTATTCGGTTCTTTGGTCACCCGGACTCATTCAAGACATCCAGTCTAACCTTGAAGGTTAATGCGTGTTCTTTCGAGGAGTCCTCCTCCTTCGATGCTGTCTTCTTTCCGTCTGATATGCCGCCCGATGAATTCGCAGAGGTGATGGATCAGAGTTGCTCGTGGCATATCATGTGCGACCCTTTAGATTGGCAAGTGTTTTCAATGGCACAGATATGCAGCCAGATTCTGTCCTTCCGTTCTAGCGTGGAATCCCTCGTCATCAAGTACTTCTTTTGGGACCGGGGCCAATTAGAAATCGATATAGAACCGACGGTATGGCTCCAACTCTTTCACTCATTTCCCTCTGTCCAGCGTCTTCAAATATCCGCCGTGCTAGAACTTTCCATCGCAGCTGCGTTAGAAGGGCTCACAGGAGAATCAGCCGCCGAAGTATTCCCCTCGCTACACAGCCTTTCCATTGTGGTTGGACGTCATCACCCAAAACCCGCTCAAGCTGCGCCACAAGGCATACAATCATTTGTCGCAGCCCGCCAGCGTAGTGGTCATCCTGTAGCCGTTTCTCGCCCCAGCAAGTAAGGACACCAGTGCAGTCATTGTGCTTGGAGTCTTTCGCATAGCTTCTTCCCCTCGTTCCCTTTCCTCCTTCCTCCTTCCTCCTTCAATTCTACCATCTGTCCTCGTCCCGCACTCCACAGTGCCACCTTGGTCACACCACCCTTTATGCCTCGGCTCGGTGCTATATTGCGCTGGCCTGCGTTGCGTTTATTCCCCTCCTCTCTACCGTTGGCCCCTGGGTCATTTATCTCTTTGTCATCTCCTGTCTCTGACTACATACCATGCCTCGCGAATCACGTTGTATATTAGGTTGCGACCTGTTCTCCTTTCCTTACGACTACTTTTCCTTACCGTTCGACGTTCTCCTCCCTCCAAGTTAGTCTATTTCAGTTTCGTTCTTGACTTGCACCTCGTCAGTTAGCTTACCCGTTTGTATTATGGTGTTCCCCTCCTTGTCCTGTTCACCGTATATGCACTCCAAATGTATGTTTTTTTTTCAAGTCTGCACTTGTGTTCCGCAACACATATGACGAAGACGCGGTCCTCGTATTTACAGGACTAGAGAGGGAGCTATCATGCTGCACATTTAAAGTATTGGTCCCAACTTTCTCTGTAGTTTTGTCTCTCCTCTTGTATGCCATCGGCTGTGCCGCCCTTTGTATCATTGCTTCCAATACGAAGAACGCGTCCGTTTGGACATCACGATACCGCAGTTTCTCCTTATTTCGCTGTAATGGCGTTGCTGATATGTGAAGTAATGTCTGCGACGATGCGGTAAAGCTCATGAACTTTGAAGTCATCGATTAGGAGCGGCCGGCCAATACTTTGTACGTGAAGCAGAGGCAGGCTATTGACATGTCAAGGACAAGGTAGATAGTACTGTAAGTAGGGAGCCTTCAATCTAATCATTCCATTTCTTATACAACTTCTTCTGTTAGGAAGTGCATCCACAATGTCCATATACACGACAACAACGTTCCAACCTAACATAGATAAGGTTAGACGCAGCTCTCACGAAGAAACAGCAAGTACTTCCAGATGTCTGTCCGATCATAGCTTGATCAAGACCGGCCGTACTGTTCTTCCTCACCCCATTCGGCGGCTATGCCCGCGTTTCTTCCCATTCCCAGCGCGTGACGACGCGCTGTGCGATGTAGGCAAACAAGTTCGAGACGCCCGCGCCCGCTTTAGCCAAAGTGAAGAATAAACTTGGGTCCTCGTGAGAGATGAGGTGGCATGGCTTATGCTAGGGCTTGCGCCGTGTCGTATCGCGCAGGCCGTGATCACGGGTGTGGGCGATATCGATATCGTCAATGACGAGACATCTTCGAGTCGTGCGGGGCCGTCTACGAACGTGTAACAAATGGAGAGGAGGTAGAAGGGGAGCGAGAATGCGAGAAGTGGGGAGGAGAGCGCGTATTCGAATAGCTCGGCGTGGGCGCCATCGGAAAAGGAGGAAGCGGGAATGTGGAAGGAGGTGAAGCCCGCGTGTGGGTCGAGCCGAGCGTGCCGCCGTGCGCCGCGAAGCCAAGTTGGGAGTTTGCGTGAGTGGGATTTGGATGTGCGTTTTGCGTTTGTGATAACGCGAAGAGGTCGATCGAGGATGTGCGGGATGGGGTCATGATGGGTGTGAACTGAGGTCGGCTTCGGGATCACCGCCGGCGGCGTCCGGGGTCGCGTGGGGGCAAGCCGCTGCGGGAGCTTGGTCTGGTCCAAGAGAAGTGATACCCTCTGACTGAAATGGTGTCCAGATTCAAATTTCCGTTCGTATGTACTCACATTTCGTCGTCGTCATCGGATCCATCGACGACGCAGGAGAGTAATCGGTCTCCCTCGTCCACTGTCGTTGCCGGACTGCTGGTGGATCGTGTATCCGAGAGGAGAACGAGCTCGTCGATGCCAGTGAGGCGCAAGGCATCCTCTTCCGTAGAAGTACAGTAGTGTGATCCGAACCGGAAAGGAGGTCAGTCTTATTTCTGACTACCACGAGGCAGTATTCTTCCATGTCTTCATCTGCGCCGAGCGGTGCGCAGGCACAAAATTCGGACCATCATCGGGTGAGGATATACAGCGTCGCAGGCTGATTGACGGCGAACATGAGAAGGGCGGCATCCACACCACTAAAAAAATGTAGTTGAGAGTGGGAAGGAGAGGCGTTCTTCGCCGGCGGTATCCTGTAGTAGTAGTAGTAGTAGTCTGAGTCACGGTGGTGCGCAGCCAGCACAGCGGTGCGACTCGGAGGATAAGCTGGGGAACCGCGGACGCCGTCTGGATTGGAGTGACGAGGTAGCGCTTTTGGAGATGAAATCGGTACCAATAGTTGGAAAAAGGTGACCAGAGACATACTTTTGTTGTTCACTCGTAGTCGCTGTTGTCGGTGCATCATTTGAGGGATGGGAGTAGGTTAAGTGGAGGTGGGAGGGGTTGCCGCGGCATTCAAGCTTGCTGACGAGCGCCTAGCTACGCAGTCCGAGTTGTCCCTTCTCTCCTCAACTCACATTCTTTGAATACCGTATGACATTGCAAGTTCTAGATAGTCCCAACTACAGGTGGTTGATGTACGTAGTAGCGCATTCAGTACAAAATGCAAATGCAAATATAACGCTATCAACATTGCAGATATCAGGGGATCAGAAACGAAGCAGGGCACGAGGCTATCACTAGCACAAAAGACAAACGAAAGAGGAATCTACGATAAAAAGGTTCATAAGGAGATCCAAGGCATGCTAGAACATAGAACCGAGTCGAGACATACAAGGTGGTCGTGGCCGAAGGGACAGGCCGAGCGCCGAGCGGCGGTCCAAGATCGTGGTCAGCATATGGAACCTGGACAACTTGAATGACGGGTAGTGGGAGCAGGACTGGGATCGGGTGGAAAGAGAGAGCAGGTGAGGTGGACCTTGATGATGACGATGTTCTCAATCGAATTCTCAAATGCGAGAGAGAGCTACGGGGCGACCAGAGCGCTGTCGGATTGCAATGAATGATTGGATGGGTTCTTGCCCTACGAAGCTGTACGTTCGCCCCACAACGGAAAGGCTGTGTAGCGAGGGGAATACTTCAGCAGCTGCCGGTGATCCTTCCGTGGGCCTTTCTAATGCAGATCCGATGGACGGCTCTAGCGCGACAGGTATTTGAAGACTCTGGACAGAGGGGATACAATGAAAAAGTGGGAGCCATACCGCGGGACTCGGTTCATCGATCTCGGTGTGGGTGTACTTAATGATGAGTGACTTCACGCCGGAGCGGAAGGGCAGAATCTGGCCGCATATCTGTGTTACATAAATGACTTGACGATCAATATCTCTGGATACGATTTTCCATATATGATTTGGAGAAATTGGAGTATTTGAGGAAAAGGTAATAAAGGCGGAGTTCCGCCACTGGAATGTCAAGGTTAGATCTTAACTGTATGCATTGAATGAGTCCAGGTAACGACTAAAGACCCGAGCGGTTTGCGGGACGTCAAAGTCAACGAGACGCTGCTCGAAAAAGACTATCATGAGGTCACTGAGTAGTGGGGCATCCAATCGGGCCACGAGGACTTCCAAGTACTCGCTCGAACCTCCGAATTCGAGCTTTGTGAGAGAGGGGAGAACGATCCGAGTCGGGGCTCGGTTTCTTCGTTCGGAATGTGGTATCCGGGATCCTAATTTGATGACAAGGCATTCGAGCTTTGGCAGCGCAGACAAGGATGTGGCCATTGTATCGGGTGGGATGTAGCCAGAATTAGGTATATTGATAAGACGAAGAGATCTGAGGTCCCTTGTAGACAAGAGGAGTTGTGGCAATGACGGAAATGAGATTCCCGAAAGAGTGAGATCTCGTAGACACGGGGCGGATCCATTCGAGAACGTAACTAGCTCTGGGAGAATCCCAACATCTGACCCGGACACAAATGTAAGAGATCTCAATGCTGGAAACGGTTCCTCCATTGCCGTGACAATTTGTTCACATTGAAGGTCATGTGCATCGACGATATAAACTTGAATTTCGCGTACACGATCACTACGCTCCAATGCGGCAACGAGGTTGTCCGTCGAGTCGATCCAATCGTCGGATACCATATACGTAAAGTTGAATTTGATGATAAGAGGTAATGGTGGCCAGACATCCAACAACTTCCTCACGGGCGATGTCTCCGTGCAAAAAAGGTGTAGATTGAGATGGATGGGTGATTCGAAAATGATGTATCGCCATCTTCGGCATACGTGCACCAGCTTCTCCCAATCCCATGGACGCTCATTGAAGATGTCTTCGCTGATGACAACTTGATCGAATATCTCTATAAGGACGTTGTCTGGGAGAGATCCGATTGTTGTTCTTTGGAACACCTGGCCTATACGGGTACAACAGAACTCAGCGATCAATATGGTTGTCCTTGATGACTCTTACTTGGCTCTTGTTGAATCAGGAATTCCTTCCGTTGAAGTGCAACGACGTTCTTGCTGTGTGAGCCTATGGAAAGGTCATCCATTTCTGCATCAAAGAGGTTGTCGAGACGGTGCCAAAACCGTTTGTCCCTGGCCCTGGCCGGCTTCCTCGGCCCGAGCGTTGCGATGAATACACGCTATGGGTGTGTGGAACAGCCTGTTGTGCATAGTACCTACCATGAGCCATGACCGAGCTTCCCACACCGACTACCAACCCCGCCGCGACACCCGATAGCGAGTCGCGAATTTTGATCGTGTCGTGCGGGCTATGGACCGAGCAGTTACGTGGACTCAGATAGGCTATCGATTACGCGACGGAAATTCCCCCTCAGCTTTCCGCCCCCACCTGTACCGCACAGGATCTTCTTCCCACGGCGGATCGGATACTTGGCGCGCACGGGAAACTAATTTAGTATCACTTTATCTTGTTTAGCCCGGGATGAATTCTCCAGAATGACATCGATGACAGTTCGTAATGTGCAAACTGGTCTGCGTTCGTTTCTTCGAATCCCTGCGATTGACACGTTATTGCGTGACAGCCTCAGAGCGGTCCACCCAATGCGCCTCTGCGAATCCCAACCAACACAGCCATTTGACATAGCCAATTGTGACTGACCTTTCCAGTGGAAGCCTGTCGGACACCGCGTGTGTACCACGTGTACAACCGGGTAACTCAAGTACTAGGCATGCGGCTCTCTCGCGATATACCCATCTCTCGAGCCACCATCTACTAAACCGCTGATGTTTCTGTCGATGAATCCCACTGGGAGCGGCTATATCCTTCCAAGTCACAATTACAAAAGTGGTAGGTAACTCATCAACCAGCACTCAGGCCTAAGGCTCGAATACGGGCCACTGACTCCATCTCCCTACCAGACAATAGTATCGCACACTGGTCATTCCCTGCCAGTGGGATCTATTTTATGCCAGCGGATGACGACCCTATAGGCTCGAATAGGGCAAAGCGAGTAGCACGTCGACACAAGGAATTGATTATTCAGTCAGGACCAGGTAGGTCTCGTCTAGGACCACTGCAAACGATTTCTGAGTTGTATCGCACAGGTCACGTGCTCCAACGAGTGTCCATCGGATCGCTCCCAGACGACGTCCTGCTAGAAATATTCCATCAAGTCTCCGATCATTATGAATGGGATTTAATTTGGCCCAAGCTTGTGCATGTATGCCAAAGGTGGCGATTCGTCATTTTTGCATCACCAAAACGTCTCAAGTTGGAAATCATCTGCACATCACAAACGCCAGTGAGAAAACTGCTCGATATTTGGCCAACATTTCCTCTTGTAGTCAATACTGAAGTGCCAAGTGGGGACAAAATCGACAACCTCATTGCCGCCTTGGAGCATCATGATCGAGTACAAAAAATTGATATCTCTATCAGAGATCCACCAGCCCGGGATTCTTTATGGGAACAAATAGCGACGTTGATGCAGGAGCCATTTCCGGAATTGACACATCTTTGTCTCGTGTCATTTTCTGGTGTGTTACCCCTTTCGAACACATTTTCGAATGGATCCGCCTCGCGTTTACAAGAGCTCTATCTCCGGGCAATCTCATTTCCGTCACTTCCACGACTCCTCTTGTCTACAAGAGACCTCACATCTCTTGATATTTCCAATATACCTAATTCTGGGTACATCCCACCCGAGACAATGGCCATATCTCTTTCCGTGTTGCCGAGGCTCGAATACCTCACCATCGAATTCAAATCTCCGACGCTTCAACCCAAACGAAGAAACCGACCTGTCCCGCCACAGACCCGGTCTGTTCTCCCCGCTCTCACTGGGTTGCATTTTCAAGGGGTTAGCGAGTACCTGGAAGTTCTCGTTGCCCGAATCGATGCACCTCTACTCCGATTCGATCGCCTCAAGATAGCCTTCTTCAATCAGCTTGTGTTTGATATTCCCCAAACTATTCGGTTCTTTGGTCACTTAGACTCATTCAGGACATCGAGTCTATCTTTGAGGTTTAATGCGGATTCTACCTCCTCCTCCTCCTTCGATGCCGTCTTCTTTCTATCTGATGTGCCGCCCATTAAATCCGCAGTGGCGAGGGATCAGAGTTTCTCGTGGCATATCGTGTGCAGCCCTTTAGATTGGCAAGTATTTTCAATGGCACAAATATGCAGCCAGATTCTGTCCTTCCGCTCTAGCGTGCAATCGCTCGTCATAGAGTACTACCTTCGGGAGGACGACCTACCAGAAATCGATATAGATCCGACGGTATGGCTCCAACTCTTTCACTCATTTCCCTCTGTCCAGAGTCTTCGCATACCCTGCAGGCTAGAGCATTCCATCGCAGCTGCGTTAGAAGGGCTCACAGGAGAATCAGCCGCCAAAGTATTCCCCTCGCTACACAGCCTTTTCATCGTGGTTAAAGGGTATAACCCAGATCCCTTTGGAGCTGCAGCACGAGGCATACAATCATTTGTCGCAGCCCGCCAGCATAGCGGTCGTCCTGTAGCTGTCTCTCGCCCGGGCTAGTAAGGACACTAGCGAAGTCATTGTCCTTGGAGTCTTTCACATATCCTCTTCCCCCTCTTCCCTCTTCCTTCTTCCTCCTTTCACCATCTGTCCTCGTTCCGTACTCCACAATGCCACCTCGGTCACACCACCCTTTTTTCCTCGGCTCAGTGCTATATTGCACTGGCATGTGTTGCGTTTTCTCCCCCTCTTCTCTATCGCTGGCCTCTCTGTGTCGTTTATATCTTTGTCATCTCCTGTCTCAGACTACATACCATGCGTCGAATCACCTTCTATAGTATTAGGTCGCGACCTGTTCTCCTTTCCTTACCACTACTTTTACTTGCCGTTCGATGTTCCTTGTTCCACCGAGTTAGTCTATCTCAGTTTCGTTCCTGACTTGCACCTCGTCCTAGCTTACCCGTTTGTGCTATGGTGTCCCCCTCCTTAGCCTGCTCCCCATATATGCATTCCAAATGTACTATGTTGTTGTAGTTTCTCAAGTCTGCACTTATATTCCACAACACATATGACGAAGAAAACGTGGTCCTTGCATTTACAGGACTGGGACGAGGGATGGAAGGTACTAGTAGCTATCATGCTGCACGCGCAAAGTATTGGTCATGAGTTTCTGTGTAGTTCCGTCTCTCCTCTTGTGTGTTATCAGCTGTGCCGCATTAATGCTTCCAGCGCGTCCGACGTCCCGATACCGCACATTCCCCCTGTTTCACTGTCATGGCGGATATGTAATGCAGAAGTACAGTCTGCACGAACTTGGGACTCATCGATTAGGAACGGCCGGCCAATACTTTGCACGTGAAGCTGAGGCAGTGAGACACAGGCTGTCAACACGTCAAGGATAAGTAGTACTGTAAGTAGGAAGCTATTAACCTAATTATTCCATTTCTTATACAACTTCATCTGTTAGGAAGTGCACGTACAATATCCATATACACGGCACCAACGTTCCAACCTAGGAAAAAGGATCGACAGCCCTCAGGAAGAAGCTTGATCACGACCGACCGTACTGTTGTTCCTCACCCCATTCGGCGGCTCTTCCCGCATTTCCTCCCATTCCCAGCCGCGTGATGACACCGCGATATAAACATGCCCGAGACGCCCGCGCCCGTCTTAGACGAAGTGAAAATAGCTTGGGTCCTCGCGGGGAACGAGGTGGCATGGCTCGTGCTAGGGCACGTCGTGGCGTATCGCGCAGGCAGTGATCATGGGTGTGGCGGATTATCGATATCGTCGATGACGAGTCCGAACGTCTCCGAGTCGTCCGGAGTCCTCTATGAGCGTGTAACAACGGAGAGGAGGATGAAAAGGGGGGCGAGAATGCGAGAGTGGGGAGGAGAACGCGGATTCGAATGGCTCGTCATGGTGCCATCGGAAAAGGAAGAAAGCGGGAGTATGGAAGGAAGTGAAGCCCGTGTGTGTGTAGAGCCGAGTGTGCCATGCGTACGAGGCTCAGTTAGGAATTGCGCGAGTGGCATTTGGAATGTGCATTTGTGGGTGATGCGAAGCGAGGTCGATCGACTTGGGGTGGATCATGATGGTGCGGAACTGAGGTATCCATGTCGGCTTCGGGATCACACCGTCTGCGGCGTCTGGGGGTAGCATAGGCGCCAGCCACTGCGGGAGCTGGTCTCGTCCAAGAGAATGATACCCTCTGACTGAGATGTATGTACGCACAATTCGTCGTCGTCGAATCCATTGACGACGCGGAGGGTAACCAGTCTCTCTCGTCCACTGGCTTTGCCGGACTGCTGGTGGATCGCATATCCGAGGGGCGGAACGAGGTCGTCGATGAGGTGCAAGGCATCCTCTTCCGTAGTGGTGGTGTTATCCGAACCGGAAACGAGGTCGGTCTTATCTCCAACTAAGTTACCACAAGGCAGTATTCTTCCTTGTCTTCATCTGCGAGCGGTATGCAGGTACGAAATTCGGACCATCATCGGTGAGGATATGCAGCGTCTCAGGCTGATTGACGGCGA
>QLPA01000057.1:0-18887 GCA_003313945.1 Lactifluus pinguis
CAGCGTCTGTCATCCCCAAATCGCCAGCCTCCTTTATAGGGCAATTCTCGGATTGTTGCGTCCAGTTCTTTGCCTCCATCAGATCCACCATTCGACGATCAAGACCATCAGGAGTACACACCGTGTTTCAGCACAGCACCCCCGGCGATAACAGTAGTACCCGCGAGAAAATTATCTCGTAGTCGAGCAAGGTTCGTGCGGTACTCATCAATCTTCTCGTCAACCTGCCGAACCACATTCTTCAACATCCGCTTTCCTAAATCAAATCTTTATTATGATGAATCACCACAAAGAGGCCAAAACGACGTACCAACTTGCACATCCTTCGCATACGATATGATAAATTTGGCACATTCCGAGACACACTCCAGCATCTCATCCAAGATTTTCGGTTGCGTGGACTCCGGGTCCATGTTCCTCAAAATATCCGCCTTCTTCACAAAGTCAAACGCATCCAGAATTGCCTGAAGTAGTGTTCTGACGTTGTCGTCACGCTTCAATTGGAGTAACAAAGTCTGACGTCATGTGAAAACAAATGTTGAACTATGGATCGTCTTCGACAGAACACGGGGACAAACCTCAGGAATCATTGAGAGCAATTTCCATGCTAACTTTGCATGCGGGAACAACTGAAAGAAGAGAAGTTTAGCAAGGGATACGCAAAAACCATGATGGTGTTAGTCATACATCAGCGATTGGGCCGACAGTGTCCATCACTTGTTTGAGAACACCAATAGCTGTCTTCCATGCTTCGATCGTACCCATAGCTTCCGTGGCTTCCTCAGCACGATCAAGAGTATGTGATATCTCTGCCTGGCTGCCTACTACCGGTCTCACAGGGGTGTCGCCCTCAGTGGGAACTGGAACATCATGCGCCTGAAATAAAGGAGATAGGGACGCGGCAATTGCCGTGGGTTGTCTATCATAATTGAATTTGATAGTAGGACGTACCACACCTCCTTCAGCAACCGAATCGTCCAACTCTGTTGTCACAGGATTCGATGTATTGACTGCCATAGTTAGAGAGGAACTCGCTTTTGTAGATACGGTGATCGTCAAGAGTGTATCTGGCTTCGTTGAATTTCTACTAGCTCCATCAGTACTCCTGAAAGTGATGTCAAGTTCTACATGTAGGACGCTCAGCAAGATGCGTGCGTCAGGATTCAAAGAAATAGACGAACCGCGTCGTGCTTCACAGATTATCTCCTCCTGCCCAAGGAGGATGTCTTTCCGAGTGGTCCTCTTCGCATAAAGAGATACTTTAATCCGAGAGAGCGGTTGTAAGGCACTGCACCGGAGTCAGTTGGACATTGAACGCATATTCCACATTTCTCACAATGTGTCGACTGTCTCGTTCCATTCGACGTGCTGAGACACGCTTTGTAAACATCGCGTTAGCCATGTTTTCTCCCCGCTGGTCACAGTAACGTAAAACCGTCTCTCTTTCCCCGGGAGGGATTTCAGAGGAGGGAGATTGTGTGCCCGGAGGACTGACAAAGGGGGGAGTTCAGTTCTTATCCGAGCAGCACCACTATAAATACATACTAGTCACTTCGAGCTGGAGCATTTTCGGTGGTGTTTCGCTGACTTGATCGCTGATCAAAGGCAGTTTTGTGAGCAGATATCGAAATGAAAGTGAATCGAAGTAAGTGATGTACCCGATTCCGGATAGTATTTGAGGATCTGGGCTGCAGTAATGGTTAATATCGGGGAAAATCGGGTAAGAGACTTTGACATACGAGTTTGGTTGTGCGAGAGACATCGTAGATCGAAGTGAGAAGTTGAGATTGAGATAGCCACTGGCGTGCACCTGTCCACGTTGTGCGAGGGCGCGTCATAATTGACAACAAACAACCAAACAACTGTCAGGTCACAACATCCTGCTGAGGAGTTGCCCCCCACGGTTACCGCCCTCCGGGACTCTGCCCGGACTAAGGCTCTCACGATGTGGAAACAAGAGTGGCTAGACAGCCCTCGCCGAAGCCCCGTCTACCGCGCCCTCCACCAACCGCCCTCAGGCGAACCTCCCGATTTCATGAGAGGTGTTGGGAAAGCGGCTCGCCCCATCTTCTGCACTGCCATCCGTCTCCTTACTGAACATGCCTTCACAGGAGAGTACTCGGCCCGCCATCGACCCAAGGCCCCAGAGCCTCATGGCTGCGACTGCGGTCAAGCCGTTATACAAACGGTCCACCACGTTGTCATACAATGCCCACGATTTGGTGCGGCACGAACAGCCCATCTCCTCCCTGCATCCCCCACTCTCTCCATGGACATCATTTTCGGAACCAAGCTTGGTGGAGAAGGCCTCATCAAGTTCATCGAAGCAACGCAGGCCTGTGTTCGACCAAAGAAGCCCGCTCCCCCCCCGGAGGACCACGGCTGAGAGCCACCGCGTCCCACATTCACCCCACCTGGACACCACTCACATCCACCCAACCCACACCTCACCCCGTTAATGCCCATCACATCCCCCCCAGTTACCAGATTAGATACAGTCTCCCGATTGCATGTAGTCGAGCGCGTCTTTGTCAATTGTAGGCACACTGCGCTATAGAAATGCGGATTAAAATAAAAAAAAAAAACAACTGTCAGAAAAAAGGCGCTGGTGATATGGCCAGCGGCGACTAGTTCCGTGGGGAAACTGAAAATGGGAACCCTCTCAAGGTCCATCGATCCTTTTTTTGTCTACTGTCTTCCCGGCCTTGTAAAACGTACAAGCATGTTCTTTCGAATGTTGAACGGAAATCAACGTCATTTGTCGATATAGCGCGGAAATTCTGGACATTGCGGACTAGAGTCGGCTAAGAGTGGTTATTTAATTAGGTAGCGCTGATCGGACTCGGAGTATCTCGCGAGGTAAGAAATCTTTCACAAGACAAACTTCAACAAAAACAAATAAGATTACCACGAATGCGATTGGGATGTATACCCGACTCGGAGTCAATACCATTTCCATTACACGGGACTTTTTCTGTGAGGGTGATAACATTCGTGTAGTAGCATGAAGTTATCTGCGTCGCGCGTTTGAACTTGCAAGGATTTAATTCGGGATTTTGGCACGAGAATGCCGATACCGATGCACCGTATTTTGGTTTAGGGATCCCCGCGACATTGCGAGGTTGAAGCGAAATCTCAACAACTGTTGATAAATCGTGGTATACAAGCAGCAGAAAGCACACAAGAATCTCAAAGCAAGAGATCTGGATGTAATCGGTGCATAACAGCCAGCTACATAGTCCCGTATACGATAAAGATGCCCTCCGCTGTAGGACCCTGAACAAATCATTAACGAACCCTCCTACGTCCCGTTCCCCTGTATCCTTTCAAGCAGAGAATGTGAATGCAACCACGCAGCCCCTTTGATATCGAGCCTTAGCGAAACCCTCCAGGTGGATGCCTTGGCGAATCCGAGGACTGAGCTCGAAATGCCGGTGAGGACTGAGTTCGACGCCTGTCGACCGCGCGGCCCTGGTGAAAGCGTTGCACGTTTCCCATCCGCAGTAACGGTGACGGTGTCTCGTCAGTGGTCGTCCTCAGCCGCTTCCTCTGAAGGCCGTCTTCCGCTCCGCTTCTGGGGCGTAGACGCACCAGAGCCCGCAGAATGCAAAGAGGACGAATCTCTGTGCTGACGTCGTTGCCGTTGGAATGGGGATAAAGGGATAGGCGGGGCGAGAGGCGCAAAGTGGAGGCGAGACGACCGAGCATGTACCTAGACCGATGATGTAAGCAAGGAACAAGGGTTCTTGTCTGGAAACTTCACCGAGAGTGGCAAGACACGCCCTCCCACCGTGCATGTTGTCCTCTGATTGATGGCCTCTACGCTCCCTCCAATTCTTGCGGCACAGTTGATTCTTCTTCATGAGCTTTTCCTTTGTTAAGGATTACGTCAGCAGGCAGGTGGATCTGGAATTAGGCGTGGCAACGGCAATGGTTTTAGAGGAAGCAATGATGGTGGGGGGACTGTGTGGGTTCAACGACTAGCAAAATGAACAGCAGCCAACTGGTGAGCAAGGCCAGGACAAACACGAAACGAGCTGACCCTGCTGAGCTCCCCTACCCATTTGGACTCTGGGTTCCGCCTTTCATCAGCAAGGTGAGAAAGCTCTACCAGAACCGAGTGGAGGGGAGCAGAAATTTTGCTCTTCCTCCCTCTGGACACCAAGGAAAATAAAATAAAACGAAAAGATCGCGTTTGTCAGCTTCCCTGTAAGGTCACGGTGCTGACACGTCCGCAAGAGCATTTCGCACGACTGCCACGCTCGCGCATCTGACGGGGCTATTCGAATGAAAGCCTGCGTCGCAAATAATGGAAAATGAGAGGTGACGGCGAGTAGCTGGCTGTCTCGTACCGGAAGGATGACGGTCAACGCGTCCACGACCTGACGCCACTCAAGGCGAGTTCAGCAGACTCTGGACTCTTCTGGTGGCTGCAAGCCGCGAGAGCTTGCGCGATATGAAGAACAATTGCGCATCTTCAGACAGTTGCCCCAGCGTCGTTTTCCCCATGAGAGACGGTGTGCAGTAGATGCGCAACAGCTGGACAGGGTCCGACGGGCCATTTCACAGCACATAGTCGCATAGTTCGAGGTAAAAGCGGACCTGTTCCGGGCTCACAGGGATTCGCGCCTCGGCGCGAGGTCTCCCTGAGCGAAGACATGGCCTGCGCAAGTAATACTTTCAGTACTTCGTTGCCACGTCGTCGACCGGCCCTTTAAAGGACGGTAGGAATGTCCCTGGTAATCTTCGAGGCGTCGGCGCCACCGAATTTGGACACCGCCCTGTCTCTCTCTTGTCAGCGCCAGTAACGAGTTGATCAGGAACGACGAATCTCTCTCACATTGAGGTGTCGATCAGCACTTGTTCTTGCTCCACGCAGCTGTCCCCTTGACCTTCGTCAGAAGGGGCCTCTGCGCCTCTTCCGCGAGAAACGCCACGACTAGCGTGCGCAACCGCTCCCGAATGGGTTCGTCTGGAGGAACGATTTGATCGCAGAGAACGCGCAGCGTCATCTTTGAGTCCAATTCGAGGTGCTGGAAAGGCGCAGTCTTGACCACCGCAACATCTGCAGGTTCATCTGCTTGAAAAAAGAAAAAAAAAGGGAGGTTAGAGGAAACCGTCAATGGATTAAGATGTCATTCTTTTTCCATCGGCGGGAGGAAACGAAAGTTACGAGAATGTGGCACCCACCGCTCTGCCGTAACTGCACCAAGCCGCCCACGTTCCTCTGTACCCATCTAGGCTGCTCCTCTGACATTCGAAACATAGCTTTGTATCCTTCAATCCGCATCTAGGAGATGAAGCGGGGAGGGTTAGGTTTTCTTCTTGGGATTCGATAGAATAAGGTGTGGCGAGCGACGAACACCTGTATGATGGTCTTCACAAAGGTCATATATAGCGTTGATAGCATCTTCCTCGAGAACAGGAAATGGATGCGTGTGCGTGTGTATGCAATCGTATGACGGGATGGGTGACAAGTGACAAGTGAACATCGCTCAACAACTCGGCAGTTTCACGTTCCTGTTTCGTCTCTCTTTCCCACTCTGAGCACCGACAAGAGATTTAATTATTAAAATACGCACCACCCTATTCGGTTGCTTCTCAAACTCGATCGGTTTTCATGTCAACCTGCGTACACGTGATCCCGGGCCACTTTCTCGTTCAAGTTGGCCTCCATCCTTAGGACCAGCCCACCCCTCCGGTTCGTTAGCCCGTGTCCTACAGGCCTCAACATTACAGTGACATGCCCCTGTCCGCATACATCTCTGACGGTAATCCCGTCCGCATGGCTAGGTTAGTCTGCTTGCTGTCCGAGACTGCTCTCATTTTTGACGCGTGGGCCCGACTGGGCTGTACCCTTGACTTTCTGTGCCCCGAGCAGACTTCGTTCACTGATATCTCAACGAAGGTATGTTCTCAGAAACATGGGGTCCACATGGCGCGTCTGATAAGCCTTTATAAGAGTAAGGATTGGCTCTGCGGAGGTGTATGAAGGAGAGGAACCTAGGTGCAAATTGCGATCACTCATTTCAAGTTCTTCTACGGTCACTCTTACCTTCCGTTTTTCCAGCCACTCGTTTGTTAATCCCTGATGTCGTCGTCATGTCGTCAAAATAAGAATTGCAGTTGTCCCACTTACTCCCACACGATACGCTCTCTGTTTCCCTAGCTTGATACTGTACCGCTCATAAATTGTACTTCATGACACTAACACTTGGCATCCCTCAATATTCTGATGCTATTGCTAGCCTCAAGAGTACCCGTCAGCCGCAGGTGGCTCACCACTGCATCTCTGGATGTTTTTGGACAGCTGTAGTATCATCTCTAAGCCGGAAAATGTTGTTTCGGAGGAAATAATGCTCTCAGCGGCTTCAGCGAGAAAGTGGGAACCTGAGCAAGAGACAAAAACCAGGCTCATCCGAGACTCCGAGAAAAAGTTCAACTTTTGGACAATAGCCTAAGCGCTCCGTAGAAAGCCAGCAACTGAAAACAAGCACCTATCCACTTTATTATAAGAATGCCGTGAGTTGTTAAGTTTTAACGCAATGACTCAAATGCCAGCACCTGACCAAATATTGCAAAGACGATTCTACTGCCATACCACAGACAGAGTTGCTGGCGCTAACTAAATTCGAAGGATACAATAATCGGGGTTTGCATACATAAATGTGACTCTACTAGTATTTAGATAGACTGAGCATATACCATAGCCCAATTTGGTCCATACACAAATTTTGAGAGATCCACCTCCGTGCTATCTTTGCCAACAACCCAGACTGTGTTAGCCTTATGAAGGTATGGGCGATGAATGGGAGGAATCCATAAAAGGAGTTCTCCATCTTCTCCATACATCCATCCATCACTATTGATTGGGAAGTTGTCCATAAAGTGATCTGTCTGAACATCGTCTGCTCTGAGCTTCCCTACATGAATCGAGTTATTTCGTAACGTGAAGATGATAGTTTGCCCATTCAGTGGACGCACCAGAGTTAGTTGATTGCGTGAATCCGGTAGACGAGCCCACGACATCCTGTCCTGATGTAGCATCCCACATGCGAATCGTGCGATCATACGAGGTCGAAACGATGCGCTGCCCATCTGGTGAGAATGCGGCGGACCGGGCCCACTCACTGTGTCCGATAAATGGGCCCGCCATGGCCACCCCTGTAACAGAATCCCACAAGCGAATCGTGCAATCATCCGAGGCAGACACAATGCGCTGCCCGTCCGGTGAGAATGCAACGGACCTAACGGAATCGGTGTGTCCTGTAAACGGGGCCACTAGGACTTGTCCTGACGTGGAATTCCACACACGAATAGTGCAATCGAATGAGGCTGAGACAAGTTGCTGCCCATCTGGTGAAAATGCAACAAATGCGACCCCTTCAGTGTGACCAGTAAACGGGCTCCCTACAACCTCTCCAGTTGCAGCATTCCATACACGAATCGTTCGATCCTTCGAGGAAGACGCGATGCGCTTCCCATCTGGCGAGAATGCAACACAGCCGACAGCGTCAGTGTGTTCAGTAAAGGGGCCCACTACAACCTCTCCCGTTATGGCATCCCACACACGAACTGTGCGATCTTCCGAGGCCGACCCGATGCGTTGTCCATCCGGCGAGAATGCAACAGAGAAGACAATATCGGTATGTCCGGTAAATGGGCCCGCTGCAATATTTCCTGTTGCAGTATCCCACACACGAATCGTGCGATCTCGCGAGGCCGAGGCGACCCGCTGTCCTTCAGGCGAGAAAGCAACAGAAATGACCCAATCGGTGTGGCCAGTAAACGGGCCTGATGCGACCTGTCCTGTTGCGGCATCCCACACACAAACGGTGCAATCTGCAGAAGCGGAGGCTATCCGTTGACCATCCGGTGAGATTGCAACAGAAAAGATCAACCGGGTATGTCCAGTAAATGAACCCCTTGCTTCTCCTTTTTTGGCATCCCATACGCGAACCGTCTGATCGAACGAGGCCGAGGCAATGCGCTGCCCATCCGGCGAGAGTGCAACAGAAAATATCGAGGCAGTATGTCCAGTAAATGGGCCTCCCACGATCTGCCCTGTTGTGGAATCCCACGTGCAAATCGTGTGATCGAGCGAGCCTGAGGAGATGCATTTTCCGTCCGGCGAGAATGCAATAGAGTAGATAGGACCGGGGTGTCCAGTGAACGGGCCTGCTACGACCTGCCCTGTTGCGGAATCCCACACACGAATCGTGCGATCCGAGGCCGAAGCGACGTGCTTCCCATCTGGTGAGAATACAACACACATAACCGGCTCGGTGTGTCCAGTAAACGAGCCCGCTACGACCTCTCCGGTTGCAGCATCCCACATGCGAACGGTGCAATCATTAGAGGCCGAGGCGATACATTGCCCGTCTCTTGAGAATGTAACACAGAAGACAAAGCCAATGTGTCCAATAAACGGGCCTGCTATGACCTCTCCAGTTGCGGCATCCCAAACACGAATCGTGCGATCGTCCGAGGCCGAGGCGATGTGCTGTCCTTTCGGTGAGAATGCCACGCATCTGACCCAACCCGTGTGTCCAGTAAATGGTCCCGCTACGACCTCTCCTGTTGCAGCATCCCACACGCAAATTGTGCAGTCCTCCGAGGCCGAGGCGATGCATTTCCCGTCGGGCGAGAATGCGACAGAGAAGATGGAACCAGTATGTCCGGTAAACGGGCCCACTACAATTTCCCCTGTTGTAGCATCCCACACTCGAATCGTGCGATCTCGCGAGGCCGATGCGATCCGCTGCCCATCTGGGGAGAATACAACAGATTCGACTGGTCCTTCGTGTCCTTTAATCGTCATTTCCAACGCTGGCCAATCAGATAACTGTCCGCGTTTCAAAAACAGTGTGTGGGGGAAATGATGAAGATGGCACTCGACGATGCGGGAGGAGGATGGCGCGAAAGGGAGAGCAGATATATATATATGCGGGACGCTTCTTGATATCGCCATCCCAAAATATCGCACGAAAGCGAACGCATCATCCACCAGGGCCAACAGATTCTTGACCTCTGATTGAAGTGATTGCTGCTGTTGTACCTAATACAGTTACTACATGAGATATAATATGATAAGAGCCACATACCTTCTGCTGATCAGAACGCAACCATGTGTTCAGAGACCCCAATGCTCGTGATGCAAGACTGACACTGTTCTTGATGCTAAGCACTTCCAACCAAAAAAGGAATCTTGTCTCGAACAGCGATCGAAGTATTGGAAAGAGGTCCTGTTCAATACCAAGGCGTTCTAAATGATCGCCCCAGAAAATGCACGCATACGGTAGAGCAGATGGAATATATCTGGAAATTCGAGATTCGAGATCTGGCACATCCTTGTTGGCAAGGTATGACGATTCCAATTTGCATATGTTGAATTTGAGGTTATTGAGCATCAATCCAAGACAGGAATGTGTCAACCGACGGTGAGAGCTGCCAAGGTCGATATGAAATACCCCACTCCTCTCATCGGCAAGGAAGTCACGAAATGAGGTGTGGAGAGGAACAATCGGGAGGGTGTCGTCGGATGAGGTCACATTATGGAGCAGTGAGCCTAGGTGACGGAGCATCTCAACAACGCAATCGGAATCCTCGGGATCAGGATCCTCGAGGTCATCCTTGGGTGCATGTTGTCGCAGCATAGTCAAAGAACGGATGGAAAGCGGCCTCATCGCAGCGAAAAGCTGTCCCATAATTGATCGAAATAGAGTCTGTGCTGCGAGTGGTTTGAAGTACCCTTCCAGAACTTCTCTATATAGCTGGTCCAACGGATCCTGTCCATCGCGATCTTGAGAGTGTGCCAACAGACGCTGAATGACCTGTTTCCTGCTAAATCCAAAGCTAGGAGGAGGATTATTTATCAACCCGCATGCAACGGCTGCCCACTGAAACAACCCTTCGGCCGCCCTTGCAAGTTTGACACCATGTCGTTCGAACAACTCCAAGGGGAGCTCGTTCTCGAGATACAAGCGAATATCTTGCTCCGTCTTGGCAGCCAGTTTGTGATCGTCCATGTAGAGGGTACGCACGGACAGCGCATTACCAAATACATGTTCGATTCTATTCTCCGGCCTCGAGGTGATGAGGATGCGAAAGTTCGAAGGCAACTCTAAGAGATGTTCAGCAAGAAATTTGTGTAATCCATTTTGGCCAGTTGCGTCACCACTCTCATCCAACGCATCAATCACAATAAGGATTGGATCCCGAAGCTGAAGGTTCTTGACCGGTTCAAGGAGTAGGCGTTCGAGAAGTGTACGATAGTGTCGAGTACTACAAAGAGATGGATCATTCTTCAGCACTCTCCCGAGGGCGAGTTTGAAGGGAGGATAGCGATTGGAGAGATCGCGAGCAAGTGTCGTGAACAGCTGGTGAGCCTCGTCTTTCGAGCCCTCCTTCCGTAGAAAAGCGAAGTAAGAGCCGAGATACTTGTTTTCTAACCGACGCGCAACTTCGTGTGCAATCGATGACTTTCCTGTGCCGGCCTGGCCGAGGAGCACGAGTCCACGTTCAGACTCTCGATTCTCAACCCAGTTGATGATATGGTCCAAGAAGTCTTCTCGTGTGCCCGGAAGACATCGCCTGTCATCCCCAAATCGCCAGCCTCCTTTATAGGGCAATTCTCGGATTGCTGCGTCCAGTTCTTTGCCTCCTTCATCAGATCCACCATTCGACGATCAAGACCATCAGGAGTACACACCATGTTCCAGCACAGCACCCCCAGCGATAACAGTAGTACCCGCGAGAAAGTTATCTCGTAGTCGAGCAAGGTTCGTGCGGTACTCGTCAATTTTCCCGTCAACTTGCCGGACCACATTCTTCAAAGTCCGCTTTCCTAAATCAAATCCTTATTATGATGAATCACCACAAAAGAGGCCAAGACGACGTACCGACTTGCACATCCTTCGCATACGATATGATAAATTCGGCACATTCCGAGACACACTCCAGCATCTCATCCAAGATTTTTGGTTGCGTAGACTCCGGGTCCATGTTCCTCAAAACGTCCGCCTTCTTCACAAAGTCAAACGCATCCAGAATTGCCTGAAGTAGTGTTCTGACGTTGTCGTCACGCTTCACCTGGAGCAACAAAGTCTGACGGCAGGCGAAAACAAACGTTGAACTATGGATATCCTCCGACAGAGCACGGGGACAAACCTCGGGAATTATTGACAGCAATTTCCATGCTAACTTTGCATGGGGGAACAACTGAACAGAACAGGTTAGTTTAGGCAAAAACCATGAGGATGTCAGTCATACATCAGCGATTGGATCGACAGTGTCCATCACTTGCTTGACAACAGCAATGGCTGTCTTCCATGCGTTGATCGTACCCATAGCCTCCGTGGCTTCCTCAGCACGATCAAGAGTACGTGATATCGCTGCCTGGCTGCCTACTGGAGTTTCGCTCTCAGTGTGAACTGGAACATCATGCGCCTGAAATAAAGGAGATAGGGACGCGGCAATTGGCGTGGGTTGCCTGGTATCATAATTGAAATTGATAGTAGGACGTACAACACCTCCTTCAGCAACCGAGTCGTCCAACTCTGTTGTCACAGGATTCGATGTATTGACTGCCGTAGTTAGAGCGGAACTCGCTTTCGTAGATACGGTGATCGTCAAGAGTGTATCCGGCTTCGTTGAGTTTCTACTAGCTCCATCAGTACTGCTGAAAGTGATGTCGAGTTCTACATGTAGGACGCTCAGCAAGATGTATCAGTAAGGATTCGAAGAAATGGACGAACCGCGTTGGGCTTCACAGATTATCTCCTCCTGCCCGAGAAGCATGTCTTTCCGCATAATCCTCTTTGCATAAAGAGATAATTTAATTCGAGAGAGCGGTTGTACGGCACTGCACCGGAGTCAGTTGGGCTTTGAAACGCATATACGACACTTCTCACAATGTGTCGACTCTCTCATTCCATTCGACGTGCTGAGCCACGCTTTGTATAGATCGTGTCAGCCACGTTTTCTCCCCATTGGTCACAGTAACGTAAAACCGTCTCTCTTTCCCCGGGAGGGACTTCAGAGGAGGGAGATTGCGCGCCCGGAGGACTGACAAAGGAAAGAGTTCAGTACTTATCAGAGCAGCATCACTATAAATACATACTAGTCACTTCAAGCTGGAGCATGCTCGATGGTGTTTTGCTGACTTGATCGCTGATCAAAGGCAGTTTTGTGAGCAGATATCGAAATGAAACAAAGTGATGTACCTGATTCCGGAAATTTGAGGATCTGGACTGCAGTAATGGTTAATATCTGGGGGACATCGGGTGATGAGGGACTTTGACATACGAATTTGGTTGTGCGAGAGACATCGTAGATCGAAGTGAGAAGTTGAGATTGAGGATAATGACTAGGTGACCCACGTTTGGTGAGGGCGCTTCGTGATTAGGAACAAACAACCAAACAACTGTCAGAAAAAAAGGCGCTGGTGATCCAGCCGGTGGTGAGTAGTTCCGTGGGGGATCTGAAAATGTCAAGGTCTATTGATTCATTTCTTTGTTCCGGGCCTCCGACGTAGACTGTACAATGCTGTTTTATCGGATGTTGAGCGGAAAATCATTTGTCAATATAGCGCGGAAATTCTGGACTTTGCAGAGTTTGGATATTTGATTAGGTATCGCTGATCGGAAAATGTTCGGAAGAAAAAATCTTTCTTCACAAGACAGGCTTCAACAAAAACAAATGAGGTTACCACGAGCGCAATACCCGGCTTGGAGTCAACACCATCTCCATTTACAGGGACCTCGTCTGTGAGGATGATGATGACATTTGTAAACGCTCGTAGTAACTTAGCAAACCGAACGCAATGGTGCCAGTGTAAGCTCATAAGCTGCAAGTTATTCGTGTGGAAATTGGATATATGCACAACCGACTCGCACAGACAAGGATTTGATTCGGGATTTTGGCACAAGGACGCGGATGCGGATGTACCGTATTTTGGTTTAGGGATGCCCGCGACATCGGGAAGTTGAAGCGAATTATTGATAAATAAACAGCAGGAGGCACACAGCAAGGAATAAAATAGCAAGAGATATGAATGCAATCGGTGCATGACAGCCAACTACATAGTCCCGTATACGATGAAGATGCGCTCCGCTATACTAATAGGACCCTGAACGAATCATTAACGAATTCTCCTACGTCCCGTTCCCCTGTATCCTTTCAAGCAGTGAATGTGAATGCAACCGCGCAGCCCCTTTGATACTGAGCCCTAGCGAAAATTCGGGGGACCCTCCAGGTGGATGTCTTGCCGAATCCGAGGACCGAGCTTGGAGCGCCGGTGAGGACTTTGAGTTCGATGCCTGTCGACCACGTGACCCTGGTGAAAGACGTTGCAGATTTCCCATGCGCAGTAACAGTGACGGTGTCTCCTCGTCAGTGGTCGTCCTCAGCCGCTTCGTCTGAAGACCGTCTTCCGCTCCGCTTCCGGTGCTAGACGCACCTGAGCCCGCAGAATGCAAAGAGGGCGAATCTCTGCGCCGACGTCGTTGCCGTGCATGTTGTCCTCTGATAGATAGCCTCTGCCCTCCTTCCTGTTCTTGCGGTGGAGTTGATTCCTCTTCCTCAGCTTTTCGTTTGTTCACGATTACGTCAGCAGGTAGGTGGATTTCTGGAATTGCGAGTGGCGACGGCAATGGTCTTAAAGGAAGCGAGGACGATTGAGGGGCTGTGTGGGTCAACGACTAGCAAAACGAACAGCAACCAACTGGTGAGCGAGGCCAGAACAAAAAAGAAAACTGCTGACCCTGCTGAGTTCCCCTACTCGTTTGGACTCTGGGTTCTGCTTTCCATCAGCGAGGTGAGCAATCTCTACCAGAACCGACTGGAGGGGAGCAGAAATGTTCCAATTTGTTTGCTCTTCCTTCCTCTGGACATCGAGCAAAAATAAAATAAAAAAGAAAAGATCACGTCTGTCAGCTTTCCCGTAAGGTCACGGTCCACCAACCTGCTGACACGTTCGCAAGAGCGTTTCGCACGACCGCCACGCTTGCGCATCTGACGGGGCTATTCGAATGAAAGCCTGCATCGCAAAGAAATGGAAAATGAGAGGTGATGGCGAGCGGCAGGCTGTCCCGGACCAACGTACCGGAAGGATGACGGTCAACGCATCCACGACCTGACGCCGCATCGAGGCGAGTTCAGCAGACTCTGGATTCTTCTGGTGGCTGCAAGCCGCGAGAGCTTGCGCGAGATGAATAATGAAGAACAATCGGGCGTCTTCAGACAGCCGCCCGAGCGTCATTTTCCCCATGAGAGACGATGTGCAGTAGAAGCGCAAGAGCTGAACAGGGTCCGACACGCCCTTTTCGCGGCACACAAAGTCGCACAGTTCGAGGTAGAAGCGAGTCCGCTCCAGGCTCGCGGGGATCCGCCTCGGCGCGAGGTCCTCCTTGAGCGAAGACATAGCCTGCGCAAGTAACACTTGCAGCAATTCGTTGCCGCGTCGAGTCGGCCGGCCACTTTTAAAGGAGGGTAGGAACACCAAAATGTCCCTCGTAATCTTCGAGGCGTCGGCACCACCAAATTTGGACACCGCCTGCGCGAAACCCCCGTAACTCTCTCGTCAGTGCCAGAAGCAAGTTGATCAAGAAAGACGGATCTGTCACCTTGAGGAGGATGTCTATCAGCGCTTGTTCTTGCTCCACGCAGCTGTCCCCTTGACCCTGCAACTTGGTCAGAAGGGGCCTCCGCGCCTCTTCCGCAAGGAACGCCACGACTAGCGTGCGCAGCCGTTCCCGAGTGACCTTGTCCTCGCCTTCCATGGGTTCGTCTGGAGGAACGATTTGATCGCAGAGAACGCTCAGCGTAATCTTGGAGTCCAATTCGAGGTGTTGGATAATCGCAGTCTTGACCACCGCAACCTCTGCGGGATCATCTGATGAAAAAAGAAAAAAAAATGGCAAGGGGAAAAAAAGGAGGGGTAGAGGGAACAATCGATGAATTAAGATGCAATTCTTTTTCCGTCGGGAGGGGAAGAGAAAAGCAGGAAAATGTGGCACCCACCGCTCTGAAGTAACTGCACCAAGACGTCCACGTTCCTCTCTACCCATCTAGGCTGCTCCTCTGACATCCGAACGATAGCTTTGTATCCTTCAATTCGCATCTAGGAGATGAAGTGGGGAGGGGGGAAATCAGGTTGTCTTGCGATAGCGTGTGGCGAGCGACGAACATCTGGATCATGATCTTCACAAAGGTCATATATACCATTGATGGCGTCTTCCTCGAGGTCAGGAAAGGCCTTGAAAAACTTGGTAATATTCATCGCCGCCAGACGTTTGAGGGAATTGTGTGGCGAGTGAACAAGTTTCATCGCCTGCTCTAAGGCATTCTTTCTCTATACATAGAATGTACCCGCATCAGAGTACTGGAAAAGAGAAATGTATGCGTATATGCATGCGTGCGACGTACGATGGGATGGGTGACGGGTGAACGTCGCTCAGCGCGACTAAACAACTCAGCAGCTTCGCGTTCCTGTTCGGATAGACTGCCAGGCATAATAAGTTTATGGCACAGAAGCGTCGACACGGGGTTGCTACTTGAGTAAGTATGCCACGACTGTGCAAAGGACAGAGGTCGATGGCAATGAGCGTGGACTGGTCCACCTAAAACGCGACTCAAGCGCGATTCCTAGGAAAGCATAATTACGTAACGATAACACTAAACAGAGTTCGGAGCGTCATCTCTAAATAAGTTCTCAAACACTGCCGTGCTCTGTCCAATTACACCAAACGCATCCTGCAGTGTTCGTCCAAGAAAGTCGAGCTCTTGCGTGATTCCCTTCATAGTCAGGGCGTAAGCGAAGTACAAAAGTTGACGTGAACCTTTGATCTCTCGGTTTCTGACAACGTCCAGCCTTCGAATCGCTTCCACCTTAATGCATACACTGAGTCTCCAAAAAAAAAAAAGGACAGTGATGGGTATATATTCCCTTACCAGTTGTTGTCTTGCCTTCTCGGCTGGTGGCAAGTAGGGCGGCAGTGGCGCCTTTAGGCGAAACGCAGACGCCAACGTCGAGAAGTATAATATAATGTTCCCGACCATTTCTCGGCGCTCCTTATTTACGGGAAGGATAAAATCGTGGCGTACGTTCTGCATCATGGTTAATCTCTCTCTTCCGTAATCGTGGCGCGTAGTCTTACCGTATACCTAGGCCCAGCAATGACCACGGTTAGGTGAAATTTCGTCATCCAATGAAGGGTGTACTCACCATTCCTCGCGTGTAGTGACGCACCGCATACTATGAAGCTTATCCAGTATCGTTTGCAGACTCGCCAGGACCGAACGATAAAGCTTGATAGGAAACGGGCCCTTCAACCGAGGCTCATGCTGAGTCTGTTTAAGCAAATCCTGCAGTTGAAGGAGCTTAATTTGTAAATGCAACTCCCTATAATCGTTTTTGGTTAACAAATCTCAGGAGAGCCGGCGGCTTTGCGTACATGGCCATGAATTCCTCGACAGAATTGTTCAACCTCCGCGGAAGCAGCGCCGTCTCGTCGTTACAGTCGTCTTGTTCAGTGTCCGTCTCCGCCATCGGAAAATTCGAATTGTACGCGACGAGACGCGTGTACAGCCAACCTATATTCAAACAAAACCTATAAACACATACGGTCAGTTCTTCGTCTAGACTTATGAGTTAGAGACGCAAAAAATATTGCAGTCGTACTCTCCAAGCTGTTTGCTGAGTTCTCGGCGGGCTTCAGAAGGCCACCAGAACCGCGAGACGAAGCCAGCCCACATCACGCCAACGGTGACAGCCGTGGAGCGATGGAAGGCGACATTGACGACAGATATGTCTACCTCCCTCGAGTTGTAACTGTACGTCATTCTTTGTCAGTGATGCCCCGTCCATCACAGCTAAAAAAAATTGGCGCACGAGAATAAACAAGTCAAGTTGTACGTCAAGAGGACGAACCGGCCGGTCGTCGCGTATTGCGGTTTAGAAATGATGTAGTAAAAACAGGGCATAGAGAAGAAGAAACCAAACATGGCCAGGATGGCCGGGGTCTTGTGGAATAGGGTGTACGCGGTGGCCGCTGTGACGGCACCAAGCCTGTCAATCGAAGGTTTAAGAGTGGGGGCCAGAGCACCGGAACAAGGACGTTCTCACAGGGTACCGAGTACGCGATGCACGCTTAAGAAATTGGTCTGCACGTGCCCCGCTTGAATCACTTTCAAGAAAAAGAAGGAAAGCCTAAACGCACCGCGCCGATGGTGGGGGACATGACGACAAAGAACTAACCGAGTCATGAGATACCAGCGTTGCTGAGTGCAAACCGAGCCATTGGACATCGCACTTACCGAAATTAAAGCCCATTCTCCGCGATACTCCATGAACGTTGGTCGCGTTGATTCGATAAACGCGGGTGCCGCAAGCATGGCGGTCGCCACGCCCGTCTTGATAGCGTACTTTATATCGTGGTCTTGCATACGTCCTCCGAATGCCCACAGCGATAACTGAAACCGACGCCAAAGTGATAATCCCGCGCGCGAGGGCGTCTGCACCGTGTTGGGAGCATGCGGACGGACTTTCGGGAACGAAAAGGCGATTCGCGGCTTGTCCCTGGTCAATATTACCGCTGCCGTACCATTGAAAAATTAGACTGCAAATTTTGGGGACAGTGTATCATCGTACATATGCTCCTGCGTAGCGACGGCTTTGATGTCGATGGGTCACTTGACCTCACACGTGACTCGGACCCATCATGGCTTCCAAGACAACAAAACAAGTTGGACAGCGCAGTAGAGATGCGCCATGACCATCCACGGGAGACGGTAGGGTGCTCAGCCGCGTATATTCTGCTCATCGCCACCGTCAGGGAGATGAGTTCCCGTGCGAACTCCTCCATAGCAAATAAGAAGCTAGTAAAGCAAATTAGCCAAGGCAACAAGGTCAGGAAGCTGTTCGCGTACAAGTACACTAAAAACACGTGTTCATTATCGTTACCCGACAAAATCGGGTCGGTATTGTCGTCCGTCGAGATGGTAGACGCGCGCTCAGAAGGGTCAACACGGCGGTACTGACGCAACAGGGCATGGTTAGAGGTGCTATCGAATTCGTGGAGTGCCCGTTGGATCTCATTAGCCAATTCCATAAGCTCATCTAAAACAAAGTCGCCATCGGCAGTAGTTTCATGATCTGAGAACGCCCCGCGGAGGCGTTTGATGGCTCTTGTACACGTCGACTGGACCACAAAGAAAGAGAAAGAAAAAAAAAGTTTAGAAAGACCCTGACGCGAGAATTTGTCGTGACTCACTGATAGGGCACGCAACGGGGATTCGAGTTCGCCAATAAGATCGCCAAACATCGCAGCTGCAGCGCGAAGGACAAAGTCTTCAGCATTCCCATGTTCTTGTAACACCGCCTTGCCCTTCACGAGCTCTGTCTCGAAAACATTTTGGAATGTCCTGCGGCGGCGCATGGATGAAGGGCGCCTGTTGATCGAGAGCCTTCCGTCTTTGTGCGCCTTGGCGAGGTTGTATTGGAGACTAATACCACTGCGAAGACCGTTCAGATGCTGAGCGAGGCGCGTGAGACTGTCCACCGCGTCTTCATAAGGATCGTCGTTGCCCGATAAACGCGCACCAGAACCACCGCAGAGTCGCTCACTACGCGCCTCGGAGAGGTTCTTCTTTAACCCAGTAAAGGCGGCTTGATGATCTGCAACGGCTTTGGAGATCTTCTCTTGCGAAGGTTGGTAAAATTCATCTTCGAGCAGGAACGTATTGGTGAGCAAGGAAAGCAGGGTAGAAAACGAATCGAGCGTTTTGACCATGTTTGCCTGTAGGTTTTTCTTGGCAGATTGTGGCCAAAGGATAACGCATACGAAATTCGAGATGCAAGCGCCAACCAAGACGATCAAGGCAACCTG
>QLPA01000058.1:0-33184 GCA_003313945.1 Lactifluus pinguis
TCGATGTGAGGGTGTTTTTTTTCGAGTTGCCGTGATGCCGTTCTGTAAGCTCAAATCGCCTTGCAGCCATGCGCCGGGTGTTGCACCTCAAGATGGTTACGCAATGTGCGATGTTAGAAGACTTCGGAATTTTCCTCGTTCTTGCCGACAAGGTGAAAGGGGAAAGGACCCTTTCTATTTTACCTACCTCGCATTTTTATTTGTTAAATTCGATTTTTTTTTTCAGTCGCTCTTTGCATATCATATTGAGGCACTCGTACCTTCATCTCCAAATAGTGCAAACACATCACCGCAGAAGCTCAATGGTTCGAAAGACGTTCACTTTTTCAGCGTTGGGAGTCTTGGAGGACGCACCCTTGTCATTTACATGAAGAAGAAAGGGGTAAAGTTGTCTCCTAGTTATCCCCTCAGTCGATCTCACGTGGCGGTTAGCTTGATAGTGTTTTCCGCGTACTCGAACCCGTTGTTGGCAAGATCAACGAGAGAACAAAAGCTCCGGTATCTCTCAGCTCCCGACTTGGCTGGCGGCAACCTCGCTCAGAGTGGTTCCGAGTCTACCGAGTACGTATACGTACTCCGACCTCCGAGAACGAACCCCACTGTTGACACCACTTGACAGGACTTCTTCCTCCCGTCAGAATCGTATGACCTCATCTTCTTGAAAGCGAGGATCGCCATTCTCTGCACAAAGGGCTTTGAGATCATGGATCTCTCCGAGTCAGTCTTTCTCTCTTCGTACCTCATTTACGCATTTGATGTCTGATCCGTCATCTGCAGTTTCAAGAGCGTAACTATTCCACAACGTGACGATCCTCGTCACGAGAAGCTCGCTAAACGATGCGAGTCATGTCGTCCAATGGGTATGTTCCGGTCTAGCGAGAACGAGTTCCTGCTGTGCTACGATGGTAATTCTTCATGTACTTTCGCTTCCTCTCTTCATGCTCATCTTTCTTCGCAGAATTCGGGTTGTATGTGAATCGACATGGGGACCCAAGTCGCACGAAGGGTACGATCGAGTGGGAGGGTACCGCAGAGCACGTTGCATGGCACCCTCCATACATCCTCATCTTCGACTCGCGCTTCATCGAAGTGCGCCATGTTGAGACTGGACGACTGTGCCAGATTATTCCAGGCCATGACCTGCGATGCATTTGGGACGGGCGCGGGGCGTCATTACCACTCCCTGCGCCGGGCCCCAATGGAAGCTGGGAAGAGGTACCATCACAAGAGGCGCGCGTGCATGGGGTCATGCGCGCAGAAGAGGTACCACAAGGGCGCCCTGGTTCAGGCGGACCTGCGCGTGGTACGGGACAGCACATCTTCGAGTTGATCCCGACTGTACCGCTCTTCCTTCCTGAGAGGCTGGCGTCGCCAACGCAGCACACGTCTTTCCTTCACCCTACCCTGAATGGCTCACCATAAATCGCGAACCGAACAGACAGACAAGCGCCTACTGTACATCCCTCTCCTTTCCCCGCCCTTAAACGAACTCTTCGTTGCTCTCATTATGATATGTACTTGATTCGCGGCCCCCCTGTTCATATATGTATGTCAAGAAAGTACTGGTGTGTGTGCCTGGATTGTGGATGGAATCAAATTGGGGAAATTGGCTCCACCAAGAAGTCCTGTAGATGTCAATCTGGTGGCCGCCAGTCGGTCGGCCGTGCCATCTTCGGCCCAACTGGTTTGGGTCACGTGACTGATCTTGCCACAACATTTTCCCAAGACTCAAAAGACTTCGACAAACCTCTGATGACTTATGATCGTAATTACACTGGTGCTATCTTTGCCGATGAATTTGGGGTGGCATGCATACATAGTGTACCGACTCTAGCTAGATGAACTAGGAACATGTACTGTAGCCCAATTCGATCCATGCACAAACTTTGAGAGATCAAGCTGGGTGTAATTTCTGCCTGCAATCCAGACAGTGTTAGACCTAATGAAATATGGCCGGTGAATCTGGGGAATCCATAAAAGAAGTTCTCCATTCTCCCCACACACCCAGCCATCGTTATTGACCGGGAACTTGTCAATATCTTCCGTTCTCGGCTTTTCCGCATGAGTCTTGCCATTTTCCAAGGCCGAGGCAGTGGATGGTGTTCCAAAATGCCACATGCGAATCGTGCAATCTGTTGAGGCCGAGGCGATCCGTTGTCCATCCGGCAAGAATGCAACAGATTCGACTGCATCGGTGTGTCCAGTAAATGGACCAGCCACGATATCTCCTATTGTAGCATCCCACACGCGAATCGTAAAGTCTTCAGAGACGCCTGAGCCGGAGGCAATGTACTGCCCATCTGGTGAGAATGCAACAGAGTTCACCCAACTCGTATGTCCAGTAAATGGGCCGGCCACAAGTGCTCCTGTTGCGGCATTCCACACGCGAATCGTGCGATCCTCTGAGGCCGAGACGATGCGCTCCCCGGTCGGTGAGAATGCAACAGATTTGACCTTGCCTCTGTGCCCAATAAACGGCCCGGCTACGACCTCTCCTGTTCCTGCATCCCACACACGAATTGTGCGATCTTCCAAGCCCGAGGCGATGCGTCGCCCGTCTGGTGAGAATACAGCAGAGTAGACGCTACCGGTGTATCCAGTAAATGGGCGCGCTATGACCTTTCCTGTTGCAGCATCCCATACACGAATCGTGCGATCTCGCGAGGTCGAAGCGATGTGCTGCCCGTTCGGTGAGAATACAACCGACCAGACGCGATCATTGTGTCCTGTAAATGGGTCCATTACGAGCTCTCCCGTTGCTGCATCCCACACACGAATCGTGTGATCGTTTGAGGCCGAAGCGATTCGCTGCCCGTCTGGTGAGAATGAAACACCAACAACCCAATCAGTGTGTCCAATAAACGGGCCGGCTGTGAGGTCTCCAGTTGTGGCATTCCAAATACAAATCGTGTGATCTGCTGAGGCCGAGGCGATCCGCTGCCCATCCGGCGAGACCGCAATACAAAAGACCGAATTGGCATGTCCAGTAAATGGACCTGCTACTGCCTCTCTTGTTGTGGAGTCCCACACACGAATCGTGCGATCAAACGAGGCCGAGGCGATGCGCTGTCCGTCCTGTGAGAACGCAATAGAAAAGACTGAACCGGCGTGACCAGTAAATGGGCCCGCAATGACCTGTCCTGTTGCAGCATCCCACACACGAATTGTGCGGTCGTATGAGGCAGAGGCGATACGCTGCCCGTCAGGTGAGAATGCAACGGAGCAGACGTCACTGGCGTGTCCACTAAACGGGCCAACCATGGCTTCTCCCGTTGCGGAATTCCACACACGAATTGTGTGATCGAACGAGGCCGAGGCAATGCGGTCCCCATCCGGTGAAAATGCAGCAGAGTAGACTGGTTCACTGTGTCCAGTAAATGGGCCCGCTACGATCCCTCCTACTGCAGAATCCCACAGTCGAATCGTGCGATCATCTGATGCCGAGGCAATGCGCTTCCCGTCCGGCGAGAATACAACACAGTTGACGCCAGCGGTGTGTCCAGTGAACGGGCCTGCTACAACCCCTCCTGTTGCAGCATTCCATATGCGGATCGTGCAATCGCACGAGGCAGATGCGATGTGCTGCCCGTCTGGCGAGAACGCAACAGATGTGACGATATCACTATGTCCAATGAACGGTCCCGCCACCACATCTCCTGTTGCGGCATCCCACACGTGAATCGTGCGATTCCTCGAGGCCGAGACAATCCGCTGTCCGTCCGGCGAGAATGCAACAGAAAGGACCGCACCGACGTGCTTAGCAAACGGGCCTGCTACAAGCTCCCCCGTCGTGGCATCCCACACCCGAATTGTGTGATCTACCGTGCCTGAGGCTATCCGCTGCCCATTTGGCGAGAATGCAACGGATAGGATCGGCTCGTCATGGGCTTGAATCACCATTTCCAATGCTGGCAAATGAGACAATTGCCCGCGCTCCAAAGATAATGTGTGGGGGAATAAGTGAAGGTAATGCTCAATAATGCGGGAAGAGAATGGTGCGAATGGCAGAGCAGATATATATATATGCGGGGCGCTTCTTGCTATTGCCATCCCGAAATACCGCACGAATGCGAACGAATCGTTCACCAATGCCAGGAGATTCTCCACGTCCATTTGGGGCTGTTGCGATTGTGCACAATAGTCATTATATGCCATTTATAATTATAGGATGTACCCACCTTCGACTGCAACCACATCTTCAGAGATGCCATCGCCAGCGACGCAAGGCCCACACTGTTCTTGATGCTAAGCACTTCAAGCCAGAACAAAAACTTTGTCTCGAACAGGGATCGCAACTTTATGAACAGATCTTGTTGGAAAGCAACGTGTTCTAGATGATCGTCCCAAAAAATGCAGGCATACGATAGTGCAGATGGAATGTGCTCGGAAATTCGAGACTCCAAGTCTGGGACATCCTTGTTCGCAAGATATGACGACTCCAGTTTACAAATGTTGAATTTGAGGCTATCCAGCATTAAACTAAGACACGAATGTGCCAACCGACGGTGCGCCTTGCCAAAGTCCACATGAAATGCACCACTCTTCTCATCGGCTAGAAAGTCACGGAATGAAGTATGAAGAGGAACGATCGGTCGCATTCCATCAGATGAAGTGACATTGCTCAGCAATGAGCCAAGATGACCGAGCATTTTGAGGACCCGATCAGAGTCGTTGGGGTTAGGATCCTCGGGATCATCTTTAGGTGCATGTCGGCGCAGGGCAATGAGGGAACTGGTGGTGAGGGGCTCGATCGCAGCAAAAAGTTGTCCCATCACAGATCGAAATAACATCTGTGCTGCAGGTGACTTGAAATATGCCTCGAGGACCTCTTCGTATAACTGGTCCAACGGATCTTGTCCATCCCGATCTCGAGAGTGTCCCAACAAGCGCTGTACCACCTCTTTCTCACTAAAGCCGAAACTATCAGGGGGGTTGTTTATGAAGCCGCATGCAACAGAAGCCCACTGAAATAGGCCCTCCGCCGCCTTTGATAGTTTCACGCCATAGTCCTTGAAAGCGTCCGGATCGAGCGCGTCCTGAAAGTACGCAAGAATATCGTCCTCCGTTTTCGCAGCAAGTTCGTCATCATCCATGTAGAGTGTGTGGACAGATAGAGCTCCGGCGAATGCAGCTTCGATTCCATCGTCTAGCCTTGATGTGATGAGAATACGGAATCTTGAAGGGAGGTCGAGAAGGTGTTCAGCAAGGAAGGTGTGTAATCCTTTAGTGCCACTCGCATCTCCACTCTCGTCCAATCCATCGATTACGATAAGAATTGGATCTCGAATTTGTAGATCCTTGAGCGGTTCGAGGATGAGTCGTTCAAAAAGAGTACGACGATCTCGGGTACCACGGAGCGACAGATGATCCTTAAGGACCCTCCCGAGGGCGAATTTGAACGCAGGATAGCTGTTGGAGAGATCACAGGCAAGTGTTGTGAAAAGTTTGTATGAGTCGTCTTTGGATCCTTCCGAACGAACGAAGGCGAAGTAAGATCCGAGACACTTGTCCTCGAAATGGCGTGCGACTTCATGTACTATGGAGGACTTCCCAGTGCCTGCTTGGCCGAGGAGCACGAGCCCACGTTCAGATTCAGGATTCTCGACCCACTTGAGAATATGATCCAAGAAATCTTTGCGTGTTCCAGCAAGACACCGTTTCTCATCGCCAAATCGCCAGCCTCCCTTATAAGGCAATTCCCTGATTATCGAACCGAATTCTGTGTGCTCTCCGTCAGGTCATGATCTCGTGGCCATCAAAATTACGCACCAGCTTCTAATGCTTGGTTTGACATCGCTTTAAGCTATGTATTCACGCTATTGAGTCGAGCAACTCCTGCTTGTTTGGGATAATATCACTCACATCGTCCTGCATTCGAAGCACAGTAACCTCCGTCGTGACAGCAGCACGCGCAAGAAAATCGTCTCGCAGTCGGATCAGAATGGTGCGGTACTGTGTGACTTTCCCGTCAACCTGGCAACGGATATTCTTCCAAATCCGCTTCCCTGCAAATCGTATGTTAATAATGACTAAACCAAAGCGCTCAGAACAACGTACCGAGTTGCACATCCTTCGCATACGATTCAATAAATTTGCTAATTTCCGAGACCCGTTCCAGCATGTCCTCAAGGATTTTCGCTTGAAGAGACTCCGGTTTCATCCTCCTCAAAGCGTCCGCATCTTTGGCAAACGTAAACGCATCGGATATGGCTTCAAATAGTGATCTGACATTATCGTCACGCTGAACCTGCTGTAGCAAAGTCTAGAAATGAGGAGACAGAAAAAAAGAATAAATGTCCCGCATCCTCCGACAAGGCAGGGTGACGCACCTCAGGAATCTTTGAGAGCACACTCCATGCTAGACTTGCGTAGGGATGCAGCTGGAGAACGAAAGTTAACTCGGCGAAGAGGCAAAGTAGCTTTGAGCATACTGATGCGATTGGACCAACGGCATCCATCACCTGCTTGACAACCCCAACGGCAACGCCCCATGATTCCATCGTATTGACAGCCTCCTCAGCATGACGGAGAGCAATGCGTGGCATCTCCGTCTGGCTGTCCGATGCTGGCGGCACAGAAGTACTGCTCTCAATGGGAAGTTCACTGGTCCCGGATAAAGGAAGTAGAGGAGGGGTGACCACCGCTAGTTGGGAGGTTTCACCATCGACTTGAACAGTAGGAGGCGCGGCATTTCCTTCAACGACCGGCAGGCTGTCAAAATCGATCGCTGTGTTGTTCACGGTGTTGACCGGAGCAATCGGAGAGGGACTCGCATCCGGTGAGACGGTGATCTTCAAGAAGAGTGTGACTGGCTCCGTTGGATGACCGCCATCATGGCTCAGAATAATACTAAGGTCTACAACGTGCTGAGTCATATGAATGTGAATAAAAACCCAACAAGACGAACCTTGTTGAGGTTCACAGAGGATCTCATGCGTTCCAACAAGGATGTCTTTCTGCAAGGTCCTTTTCGCATAAAGAGATATTGTAATATGGGAGAGTGATAGTATGGCGCTGCAAGAGACTCAATTGTAAAAAGAATTTTTTAAAGATATAGATTTCGTACAAGGAGCCCACAACCTCGTTCCATTCCACGCGCTGTCCCAAGCTTCGAACAGATCGTGTCTGCCATTTTCTCGCCTCGTTGTCCACAGTGGTGTAAAACCGTCTTTTCTTTCCAAAGACGGTCTTGAGACGAGGGAGATTGTGCGCCCTGAATACTGACGGGGAAACGGGCTTACTATAGGACACATCTCAGTGGCATCACCAACCCACGTACCAGTCACCTCGAGAGGGAGAAATCCTTGTTGAGTTTCGATGACCTGGGCACTGGTCAAAGGCAATTATGTGAGCAAAAATGAGAATCAAATAGAAGTGACTGAGGTACCCTATTTCGGGGGTTTGAGGACCATGGCTGTACTAATGATTAATATTGAGCGAGAAGGAATGCAATAGACCTTGGCATACGAAACTGGTTGTGCAAGGGACATTGTAGTTGAGGTGAGAGGTTGAGGCAACAAGGTGCCGTCCGCATGTTGACAAGGTACCTCATTGGAACACAGGTTGACACGTTCCAAATCACATGGCGTGGCAGCGGCGCGGGGAGTTTGAAGCAGACTCAGCACGTGATGGCCTTGGGTAGTTATAGCAGTTGTACCTCCGCTCTAGACTATCCACCCCAGTGGGTCGTATTATAATCGACTCAGAGTTATCATAAAACTGATTGGCCTGTCTCACTATCCTACGCTCCAGGCATTTGGCGTCTCCCCCGTCCGCAAGACAGACGCTCGCCAGATGCTTGTATGGCGCGAAGACCATGGCGAGGTCCCCTTGTTACGCAGGCCCTTGGGCACGAGTCGAGTTGCTTTCTAGGAGCCAGGCGTTCTGGGTGTTGGACACTGTACCGGAATACTATGATATATGTGTTATCGGATCCTTCAAGTTGCGCCTAGAGGCAATCTGCCTTAAGGGGAGATAGGGGTCCCCCTAGTTACCTTGCTTCGCAAGGTATCAATGCGGGCGTAATCACGCCCGTACACGTAAGGCAACACGTAAAGTTTCTCAGGACCTTTCACGTGATTTTTTCCCTTTGCTGGTCATCCGTTAAGCCATTTTTGGTCATCCCGGTTAGTCATATTATGTAAACCTGCCTTTTATGACTGTTCCGAATCAGTGAAAATCATGTGCGCTCGCCTTAACGGGTATGTTTTGTGACCTCCTCAGGTCACACCACTCGCCTAAACAGGTATGTTTGTGATCATGTCAGAACTTCCCTCACGTTGACGTCAGAGTCTGCTACTGGGTTGGTGTGTTGACTTCTTTAAATGCTTCTCATGTCTCTTCTCGCATTTGAGTGTCAACCATTAGTACATCGCTCTCTGGCTGGACAGAGCAACCCAACTCGGTTATTGGAGCAGAAAGTGACATCTCTATCTCCGTGCAAGTGGTTGGGGCGATCAATGCATCTCCCTTTCCTGTCTGGCAGAATCGAGCTCGGGCAGGATGTATGACACAGTAGCACTTTCTGCAACTCTCAGGAGTTCACCAATGGTAACAACAGTGTGTCATGGTATATACTGTCGGGCTCCACATTAGCTCTCCCTCTGTTGACATCCACACACAAAGCCTGGTGATCTGGTCGCTGGTGGTGTCTTATCATTTCTTTATAATTGTCACAGCACTCATGGAAATATTGGAGACCGCCGCTAATGAATCTAATGATACGCGGCGCCTCTTCAGGCGACATGGGACAAAGCTTTCGTACACTGGTCGCCACGTTTTGTCTTTCCTTTTGATGTTGGTTGACAAATTTCGCCACGGCTTCAAAAGAGTCAATATGCATGCAGCATCCAATGAAATTCGGAGGATTTCTATGTCCTTCAGAGCGCATCACCCTACTTAACACCAGCGTTGGCGGTGGCGAACACCCAGAGCTGAGCTGGAGAAGGGAGGTTGAGGATCAGGTGCACCGGCACCAGACGGAAAGGATAACCCGTGTCCGCTTTCCGAGCGTCTTGAAGGGGAGCGGTCGGTCGAGAAGGGCAAGATTGTAATCGCTATCGGATAGCCTCCGACGAGCGGACGTTAGCCACTGCTCAGTGATTCTGAGCGGAGACTGGTTGCCATTCGGACGATCCTTAAAAGTCCACAACTTGAACTCAAAGCCTGGGGTGTTGTAGATGATGAGCTTGAGCGGCCGATAGGTCTGCATTTGGTCGTTCGCAATATCCTGCTGAACACGTGAGGAACATGAGGCGATTAGGAAAAAAGTGGGAACAGGTTCATACGAGTCTCATGAGCTCGAGTAGCTCAAAGCACTCTCGAATTGCATGGACAGCGTGAGCCTTGCCACCCTCGCCACCAGGTGGGCATATCTTTGCCAGCTGAACCATGGCATCAACCGCCTGATCACGCATAGGCGCACAGCGGGCTTTCAAGATTTGACCTATCACCTCGAACACACCAGGAGGATCAAGTCCGTGCCTCATCTCCTGTTCGATCAACTCGACATCAAGCGAATTTTTATAATTAAATGGAGTCTCGCACATTATCAGCATCGACGACAAGCAGGAGACGGGGATGCCTCCGCAGCGGACATGCATTCCCATGCTCATGTACAGCTTTCTCTCGGTGGTGATCCGTGCCCTCCGCGAGGGTTATGCTACGTCTGCTTCTTGTCGTCTGTTGAACAGGGTCACATAAAGAGGGGGGGGAGACAGACACAGAGACGAACGAGTGTGCACCATGCGACGTGCTGGTCACAGGCGACAGGAGCTTGGACGGCCGCAAGGAGACGCCAGACTCGGAGCGAACACGACGCCAGGAAATCAACGTGACGTGAGCGGTTTACCTCGGTGCCGTGGAATGACGGATGTTTTCGAAACGAACGGGACGTCGCTGCCATACGAACCAGCCTCCATCAAACACGCTGTGGGTAGCGGCGATGGCGTCGGAGACGATGAGGGTGAGGCAAGGAGGTAAGACGGTCGATGTAAGCAAAAAAAAGAGTGTGACGCACCTGGCCACGCTCAAAGACGAGGCACCTCCCGAGCACTCCTGCCCTCCCTCCAATCCCGTGCTGCGCGAGAGCTTCTTTCAGTAATGCATTGACTCCGCACTCCCTTTCGAGCTCGGAAAAGTAAGGAACCTCCATCTCCCAGCCAATAGGTGAATAAGATGGGGTCACGGCTCCTCAGCCCTTCACATCCTGACAATTGGTTTCCTCTTTCCGCTGTACCTGTTAAACACATGTCGTATTATACCCCCCTTGAAGCAAGGTTAGAGCCAACGTCGTTGGCATTTCTAGTACTGTACTTCTTCCGAAGGGATTCGACATCGTGGAAGTCATCACCTATGTAGATAACCCGGCTCACCGTTTTGAGCCTTGGTCACGTGACAGATGTCGCCCGCAATCTAGCTAATGATTCTCTCTCAATGTGCGGCGCATCCGCTTCTGCTTCTCCCTCAACGACTGTTTCTTCCACCCCTTTACTACCCATGATCACCATTATCAGCTTGTTGCGCGCCTAATCGTGATTCGTCGAGCTGCTCACCGTTTCCTTGTTCCGCTTTCCTTTCAACGAACCAAACTTTTCTCTGCCCCCGCGACCTCGCGCTATAGATGCGATCCGTTCCTCTTAGTCAGCCTTGGCCTTCTTGCGCGGGCCGAGAATATCACTCTCTGAGACAACGAAGGGCTGATGTATCGTCCGCGCCAGATGAAGCCGCCTTTTTGACGGCCGAGAAAAAAGCCTTGAAGCCAGTTTGCGTTTCGCAGCAGGACCACCCCCGCTTTCGACCGCTTGCATGGAAGCTTGTATTCGCAAGTCGGAAATTAAATGCGAAATCGGCCGGTGTAAGGATCTACGGGTATAGGAACGTGTTTCAAGTCGTGAAGGTGTAGAGGTTGAGTATGACCGTACCTTTGTTGTTGCTAATCGCCGAGGTCCGGTTCACTTCGACTGGTAATGAGCCGTCGTTGTCCGGAACTTGGGCTCTACTCTTTTCGCCATCATCATCGCTATCGCTGATGATGAGACGTCGCTCTCGTCCTCACTGCCTTCAGGCTCTTCGCTGCTGCCAAGGAAGAAGTGTAACTGAAAGATGAACTCTGGACTTTGGTGATAGGATGAAAGTATTCCAACGCAACAATCGCGACGAATTTGCCATCAACCCCATATTGCGTCAATGGTAGTAGGCAAGAGGGCGCTAATGAAACCGATTAAACGCCATTTTTTCCAAAGTTCTTTGGTCATCACAAATTCACAACGGCCAACGTGGCTTCATCTCCGTTATTCGAAAAACCCTCTCCACCTGTGTTCGGGCTGCTCCTTACCCTTGTCTCCCATGACTATCCTTCCCATTCCACGCTCGACCGCTTTCTGAACAGGCACATCATCCCAAGTTACAAAAGACTTCGACACGTAATCATAGATTCACTGGTGCTATCTCTGCCGATCAATTCTGGGATGGCAAACATACATAGTGTACCAATTCTAGCTAGATGAACTAGGAACATATGCTGTAGCCCAATTCGATCCATGTACAAAGTTTGAGAAATCAAACTGGGTATAATTTCTGCCAGTAATCCAGACAGTGTTAGTCCTATTGAAATATGGCCGGTGAATCTGGGGAATCCATAAAAGAAGCTCTCCATTTTCCCTACACACCCAGCCATCATTATTGACCGGAAACCTGTCAATATCTTCCGTTCTGCGCTTGTCCCCATGAATCGTGCGATCTCGCAAGGCCGAGGCGGTGTATAGTGGTCCGACATTCCACATGCGAATCGTGCAATCTTCTGAGCACGAGGCGATCCGTTGTCCATCCGGCAAGAATGCAACAGAAGAGACTGGATCGCTGTGTCCAGTAAATGGACTAGCCACGATATCTCCTGTGATAGCATCCCACACGCGAATCGTGCGATCTTCAGAGCCCGAAGCAATGTACTGTCCGTCTGGTGAAAATGCAACACAGTTGATCATACTCGTATGTCCTGTGAATGGCCCGGCTACAAGCGCTCCTGTTGCGGCATCCCACACACGAATCGTGCGATCCATGGAGGCTGAAGCAATGCGCTCCCCGTTTGGCGAGAACGCAACAGGATAGACCTTGTCTCTGTGCCCAATAAATGGAGAAACTATCACATCTCCTGTTTCTGCGTCCCACACACGAATTGTGCAATCTTCCGATGCCGAGGCGATGCGTCGCCCGTCCGGTGAGAATACAGCAGAGTGGACGCTACCGGTGTGTCCAGTAAATGGGCCCGCTACAGCCTTTCCTGTTGTGACATCCCATACGCGAATTGTGTGATCGAGCGAGCTCGAAACAATGCGCTCCCCATTCGGTGAGAATTCAACCGACCAAACCTCGTCATTGTGTCCTGTGAACAGGCCCACTACGACCTCTCCCGTTGCTGCATCCCACACACGAATGGTGCGATCGTCCGAGGCCGAAGCGACTCGCTGCCCGTCTGGTGAGAATGAAACACCACCAACCCAATCGGTGTGTCCAATAAACGGGCCTACTGTGACCTCACCAGTTGTGGCATCCCAAATACAAATTGTGTGATCTGCTGAGGCCGAGGCGATCCGCTGCCCGTCCGGCGAGACCGCAATACAAAAGACCGAATTGGCATGACTAGTAAACGGACCTGCTACGGCCTTGCTTGTTGTGGAATCCCACACACGAATCGTGTGATCTGCTGAGGAAGAGGCAATGCGCTGTCCGTCCGGCGAGAACGCAATAGAAAAGACTGAATCGGCGTGACCAGTAAACGGGCCCGCAATGATCTCTCCCGTTGCAGCGCCCCACACACGAATTGTGCGATCCATTGAGGCAGAGGCGATACGCTGCCCGTCAGGTGAGAATGCAACAGAATAGACTTTATTGGTGTGTCCACAAAACGGACCCGCCATGACTTCTCCCGTTGCCGAATTCCACAAACGAATTGTGTGATCGAACGAGGCCGAGGCAATTCGCCCCCCATCCGGAGAAAAGGCAACAGAGTAGACTGGTTCAGTGTGTCCAGTAAATGGGCCCACTACGATCCCTCCTACTGCAGAATCCCACAGTCGAATCGTGCCATCATGCGATCCCGAGGCAATGCGCTTCCCGTCCGGCGAGAATACAACAGAGTTGACGTGATCGGTGTGTCCAGGGAATGGGCCTGCTACAACCTCTCCTGTTGCAGCATTCCATATGCGGATCGTGCGATCGCACGAGGCCGAAGCGATGCGCTGCCCGTCTGGCGAGAACGCAACAGATAAGACCATATTACTATGTCCAATGAACGGCCCCGCTACCACATCTCCTGTTGCGGCATCCCACACACGAATCGTGTGATCTCTCGAGGCCGAGACGATGCGCTGTCCGTCCGGCGAGAATGAAACAGAAAGGACCATATCGGTGTGCTTAGCAAATGGGCCCGCCATAAGCTCCCCTGTCGTGGCATCCCACACACGAATCGTGTGGTCTCGCGAGCCTGAGGCAATCCGCTGCCCATTTGACGAGAATGCAACGGATTCGATCGGCTCGTCATGGGCTTGAATCACCATTTCCAATGCTGGCCAATGAGATAGTTGCCCGCGATCCAAAGATAATGTGTGGGGGAATAAGTGAAGGTAATGCTGGATAATGCGGGAAGAGGATGGTGCGAATGGCAGAGCAGATATATATATATGCGGGGCGCTTCTTGCTATTGACATCCCGAAATATCGCACAAATGCAAACGCGTCGTTCACCAGAGCCAGGAGATTCTCCACTTCCTTTTGAGGCTGTTGTCATTTTACGCAATGGTCACTACATGTCGTTCATAATTATAGGATATACCCACCTTCCGCTGCAACCACATCTTCAGAGATGCCAATGCTGGCGAAGCAAGGCCCACACTGTTCTTGATGCTAAGAACTTCTATCCAGAAGAGAAATTTTGTCTCGAACAGGGATCGCAACTTTATGAACAGATCTTGTTCGAAGGCAAGGTGTTCTAGATGATCGTCCCAAAAAATGCAGGCATACGATAGAGCGGATGGAATGTGCTCGGAAATTCGAGATTCCAAATCTGGGACGTCCCTGTTCGCGAGATATGACGACTCCAGTTTACAAATATTGAACTTGAGGCTATCCAGCATTAAACCAAGACACGAATGTGCCAACCGACGGTGTGCCTTGCTAAAGTCGACATGAAATGCCCCACTCTTCTCATCAGCAAGAAAGTCACGGAATGAAGTATGGAGAGGAACGATCGGTCGCATTCCATCAGATGAAGTGACATTGCTCAGCACAGAACCAAGATGACCGAGCATTTTGAGAACCCGATCAGAATCTTCGGGGTCAGGATCCTCGGGATCATCTTTAGGTGCATGTCGGCGCAGGGCAATCAGGGAACTGATGGTGAGGGGCTCGATCGCAGCAAAAAGTTGTCCCATCACAGATCGAAATAGAGTCTGTGCTGCACGCGGCTTGAAATATCCCTGGAGAACTTCTTCGTATAACTGGTCCAACGGATCTTGTCCATCGCGATCTCGAGTGTGTCCCAACAAGCGCTGTACGACCTCTTTCTCACTAAAGCCGAAACTAGCAGGCGGGTTGTTTATGAATCCGCATGCAACGGATGCCCACTGGAACAGGCCCTCCGCCGCCTTTGCTAGCTTCACGCCATAGTCTTTGAAAGCGTCTGAATCCGGATGGAGCGCGTCCTGAAAATACGCGAGAATGTCGTCCTCCGTTTTCGTAGCAAGTTTGTCGTCATCCATGTAGAGGGTATGGACAGAGAGTGCATCAGCAAACGCAGCTTCGATGCCATCCTCCGGCCTTGATGCGATGAGAATACGGAATTTTGAAGGGAGGTCGAGAAGATGTTCAGCAAGAAAGGTGTGTAATCCTTTAGTGCCACTCGCATCTCCACTCTCGTCCAGTCCATCGATTACGATAAGAATTGAATCACGAATTTGTAGATCCTTGAGCGGTTCGAGGATGAGGCGTTCAAACAGCGTACGGCGGTCTCGGGTACCACGAAGCGACAGATGATCCTTGAGGACCTTCCCGAGGGCGAATTTGAACGCAGGATAGCTATTGGAGAGATCACAGGCAAGTGTCGTGAAAAGTTTGTATGCCTTGTCTCTGGAACCCTCCTTCCGAACGAAGGCGAAGTAAGATCCGAGACACTTGTCCTCAAAGTGACGTGCAACTTCATGAGCTATTGAGGACTTTCCGGTGCCTGCTTGGCCGAAGAGCACGAGGGCACGTTCAGATTCGGGATTCTCGACCCACTTGAAGATATGATCCAAGAAATCTTCGCGAGTTCCTGGAAGACAGCGTTTCTCATCGCCGAATCGCCAGCCTCCCTTATAAGGCAATTCTCTAATTAAAGCACTGAATTCTGTGTGCCATTGTCAGGTCGATCAAAGGTCGGATGGCCATCGGAATTACGCACCAGCTTCTGATGCTTGGTTTGACATCGCTTTAAGCTATATTCGCGCTATTGAGTCGAGCAAATCCTGCTTGCTTGGGTTAATATTACTCACGTCGTCCTGCATTCGAAGCACAGTAACCTCCGTCGTGACAGCAGCACGCGCAAGAAAATCGTCTCGCAGCCGGATCAGGATGGTGCGGTATTGTGTGACTTTCCCGTCAACCTGGCCACGGATATTCTTCCAGGTCCGCTTCCCTGCAAATCGCATGTTGATAATGAGTAACCAAAACGATCAGGACAACGTACCGACTCGCACATGCTTCGCATATGATTCAATAAATTTACTAATTTCCGAGACCCGCTCCAGCATGTCCTCAAGGATTTTCGCCTGGAGAGACTCCGGTTTCATCCTCCTCAAAGCCTCCGCATCTTTTACAAACGCAAACGCATCAGATATGGCTTCAAATAGCGATCGGACATTGTCGTCACGCTGAACCTGCTGTAGCAAAGTCTAGAAACGAGGAGACAAAAAAATAATGAAAGTCCCGCATCCTCCGGCAAGGCAAGGTGACGCACATCGGGAATCTTTGAGAGCAGACTCCATGCTAAACTTGCGTAGGGATGCAGCTGGAGAACGAAAGTTAACTCGGCGAAGAAGCAAACTAGCTTGGGGCATACTGATGCGATTGGACCGACGGCATCCATCACCTGCTTGACAACCCCAACGGCAATGCCCCATGATTCCATCGTATTGACAGCCTCCTCAGCACGACGGAGAGCGATGCTTGGCATCTCCGTCTGGGTGTCCGATGCTGGTGGCACAGAAGTACTGCTCTCAATGGGAAGGTCTCTGGTTCCGGATAAAGGAAGTAGAGGAGCGGTGGCTAGCGCTGGTTGGATAATTTCACCATTGACTTGAACAGTAGGAGGCGCGGCATTTCCTTCAACGACCGGCGGGCTGTCCAAATCGATCGCTGTGTGGTTCACAGCGATGAGCGGAGCAGTCAGAGAGGGACTTGCATCTGGTGAGACGGTGATCTTCAAGAAGAGTGTGACCGGCTCCGTTGAATGACCGCTATCATGACTCAAAATAATGTCAAGTTCTACACACATCCAGCGTGCTGAGTCATATGAATGTGAGTAAGAATCCAACAAGACGAACCGTGTTTAGGTTCACAGAGTATTTCATGTCTTCCAACAAGGATGTCATTCCGCATGGTCCTTTTCGCATAAAGTGATGCTGTAATTCGGGAGAGCGATAGTACAGCACTGCAAGAGACTCAGTTGTCAATAGATAAAAGAAAACACGACATTTCGTACAAGGAGTCCACAACCTCGTTCCATTCCACATGCTGTCCCACACTCCGAACAGATCGTGTCTGCCATGTCCTCGCCTCGTTGGTCACAGTGACATAAAATTCTCGCTTCTTCCCGGAGAGTGCCTTGAGACGAGGAAGATTGTGTGCCCTGAGTACTGACAGGGCAGACAGGCTTAGATTCATTTCAGTAGCATTACTAGGATACGTACCAGTCACCTCGAGGGTAAGAGGGCTTTGTTGAGTTTCGATGACCTGAGCGCTATTCAAAGGCAGATATGTGAGTCAAAATCGGAATTGAATAGAAGTGAGTGATGTACTCTGTTCCAGGGTTTTGAGGATCTTGGCTATAGTAATGATTAACATTGAGCGAGATGAGATGTAATAGACTTTGGCATACGAATTCGGTAGTGCAAGAGCCATCGTAGTCGAGGTAAGAAGTTGAGACGAAAAAGCAGTTTGCATGACGACAACTTCCTCTTCGGAACAAAATGACAACAGGGTTTACATAATGTTGCAGGGCATGGAGCTTGGCGCAGACTCCGAGCATGATGGCCTTGGAATTGGTTCATCAAATTTCTGTTATAGCTGCCACACCTCTCTAGAGTCTAGACTATCCACATCCCAGTGGGTCATATCATTAATTGACTCAAGAGTTATGATCGGTCTGTAGGCACTTGGCGGTCAATCCCGAAAACCACCACTTCGTCCGTCAAAGGGGGTCAATCATTCTAAGACTGTCCACTTCTTGCGGCTCCCAACGCTGCGAGTATGGCGCATTCTCCCCCGTCCGCAAGACAGACGCGCGCTAGATGCTTCATCCTCAAAAGTTGCTAGAGGTATGGCGTGAAGACCATTGCGAGATCGCCCTGGTACGCAGGCGCTTGAGCAGTTGCTTTCTAGGAGGCAGGCGTTCTGGGTGCTGGATACTGTATCGGAATACTATCGTATATATGTATTATCGGAGCCTTCAAGTTGCACCTAGAGCCAATCTGGCCTAATAAGGGGAGATAGGGGACACCCTCTTTCCAAATACGTTTCGCACGCGTACTCGATCCGAGGTATTAAGACGAGGAATTATGCATGACCGTGATGCAGGTGCCATTTTCAGCGTTGACATTCCTTAAACTGGAATTCGGAGGCCAGCGCCGGTCCTTCCTCATGTCCAATAGCACCGTCAAAACGTTCTCCGATTAGCTCGTTTTCGACAATCCACAGGTTTTCGTGACTGCTACCTTTGAAACGCCGCCTTTTCCCTTCTCTCCATGCTATCCTCGCCCCTTTTCTTCCTTTCGTCATCCGTCCGCCATTCCTCGCCCGTTTAAACGCCCATCCAGTCAGGCGCTCTGACAACTCTGGATTAAGAGAAAGGCCTCGTGGAGTTGTTGCATTCATCTTGCAGGGAGTGAGTGACGTGAGGCTTGAGCCCCGTAAGCGAGCATTGGTCGGAACGGTTCCGAGTCCGCGATGGTGTGTGTGTGCCGTCAGGGCCGTGTTTTATCTGAGCTAGTGGTGACTTTTGAATGTGATACGAGTTTGCACGCTCCAATGGGCTGATTTATGTCGCTGTCGGAGCATGGACGGGAGTCACGGGAGTGGTGCTGGCAGGCAGGTGTTAGCAGGCGGGCAGGGATGGACAAGTTGGGAAAGACGGATGTCAACAGCCACGGGTGGACAGAAATGAAGACATTGGACAAACGAATGAGTCAGGGCAGGTGGGGAGGAAATGGGGATGGGGACAGGCGTACGCACTTGGTGGGCAATGATATCGTCCGTTCCGAGGCATCGTGGCCATTCCCTACTCGTACTTCCAGAACTTAGAGGAGGTGATGCCCACCACCGTTTTGATGGCACTGAGCCTCAGTGGCTGTGAGATCGCATTGAGGAAAACCGAGAGCGAGGATGGGCAAAGGCGAGGTTGGGTCGAGTAATGACTAAGCGAACCAACACCGACCCTCCAACTTTGAAAGCTTGAAAGATCAAATTCGCTTTGTTGTCACTTTGCCACACTGGTTTCAGAACATTATCGAGCTCATCCGAAGCAATTTTCAATGTGATTTTCTCATGTCAGATTTTCTTATACACCGGATCCAGACTGGTCCCATCCTGTCCCATCCTATCGGCATCGTGTCACATAATGCCGCTACCTGGGAGTCGCTGGGACTTTTAGCACTCAGCATTCAAAGAATTCGTGGATGTTCGTGTTTCGTGTTTCGCGTTTCGTAACCTCCGTGCGCGTATAAAGTCCTGCTTTTTTTGGGTTTTGTCTGCAGCAACGTACTGACTTGAACACCAAATTCGAATTGTACCGGCACAACTCGACTTTCTGATTCGCGGACGTGACGCCCGGTTCCGTTTCCTTGAGCAGCGATTTGATGGCTTCGATGACCTGAGGAATGCTCTCGTGGTCTTCGTAACCCTCGGTGCTGGCTTCCATTATGCCCTTCAGCAACAGCTCGTACCGGGCGAGACGTGGGATCGGCCGGTTCACAAAGTTCTTCATGTCGAGGCGGTTTGCATCCGGATGACGTGGCGAGGTGATGGTGAGTAGTCTGTCTTCCCCAACTCGCGTCAGCCGTGTGAGAAACTGTCCGTTGTAGGATATGGATTTGTTGGCCGAGAATCGGTCGCTTATTTACACAGGAAAACTCCAACGTCAGCCGGATAACGGGTTTCGAATGGAGTGGATGGAGCGAACTGTTTGTTCTGTTCAACAATTACTGTAAGCCCAACAAAGAAGGGGGGAGAGTATGGTTGCTAATTGTGATTGCGGCACAGTGGTGATGACAAAAGTTGAAAGAGAAGGTGTATGTGAGTAGACATGGGGACCCAAGTCGCACGAAGGGTACGATCGAGTGGGAGGGTACCGCAGAGCACGTCGCATGGCACCCTCCATACATCCTCATCTTCGACTCGCGCTTCATCGAAGTGCGACATGTTGAAACTGGACGACTGTGCCAGATTATTCCAGACCATGACCTGCGATGCATTTGGGACGGGCGCAGGGCGTCATTACCACTCCCTGCGCCGGGCCCCAAGGGAAGCTGGAAAGAGGCACCATTACAAGAGGCGCGCGTGCATGGCGTCGTGCGCGCAGAAGAGAGGAATGAATTTGCTCCGAGTCAATGAACCTCCCTGCGTCACCGACACAGCACTCGTCTTTCCGTCACCTTACACCGAATGGCTCACCATAAATTGCGAACAGAACAGACAGACGAACTCCTACTATACTACATCCCCCTCCTTTCCCCCCCTCTCCCCACCCTTAAACGAACTCTTCGTTGCTCTCGTTGCTCTCATTTATGACATGTACTTGATTCGCGGCTATACACGTATGTCAAGAAAGTACTAATGTGTGTGCCTGGATTGTGGATGAAATCAAATCGGGGAAATTGGCTCCACCAAGAAGTCCGTGTAGATGTCGCTTTGGCACAATTTGGTGGCCGCCAGACTCGACCGCGCCATTTTGAGCCCAACTGGTTTGGGACACGTGACTGAGATTTCCCAAGGACGATAACACGAACATCTTCCCAAGACTCAAAAGAATTCGACACCTCTAATGAATTATAGTCTTAGATTCACTGGTGCTACATCTGCCGATGAATTTTGGGATGGCATACATACGTAGTGTACCGACTCTAGCTAGATGAACTAGGAACATGTACCGTAGCCCAATTTGATCCATGCACAAAGTTTGAGGTATCAAGCTGGGTATAATCTTTGCCTGCAATCCAGACAGTGCTAGTCCTAATGTCCTATTGAAATATGGTCGGTGAATCTGGGGAATCCATAAAAGGAGTTCTCCATTCTCCCCACACACCCAGCCATCATTATTGACCGGGAACTTGTCAATATCTTCCGTTCTCGGCTTTTCCGCATGAGTCTTGATCGTGCCATTTCCCAAGGCCGAGGCAGTGGGTGGTGTCCCGACATGCCACATGCGAATCGTGCAATCTAGTGAGGCAGAGGCAATCCGTTGTCGGTCTGGCAAGAATACAACCGAATCGACTACATCGGTGTGTCCAGTAAATGGGCCCGCCATGATATCTCCTGTTGTAGCATCCCACACGCAAATCGTGTTATCTGCAGAGCCTGAGGTAGTGATCGACAGGGGTAACCCGGGGTAACAACAACCTGTACCCTTACCCCTACCCGCACTTACCCGTACCCCCAGGCAGGGGTACAGGTTTACCCGTAGTTTGCCACGGGTAAAGTAAATACCCCTACCCACCGGGTAAGGGGTACGGGTTTTGTACTTAAGATTATTTCTCAAGTTTTAGAATAAAAGACAGCCAAAACTTTTATTTGACATTGTTCAGTACCAAGCTCAATACTACTACTTATTCTCCTTTGCATCTGGCAAAGAAGCCGCTACTAAGCGGTCCTTAGAATCCACACACCCTTCTTCACTCCACGCACCAACACAAAGAAGGGCTCTAAATGTCTTAACTGAAAGCCGGTTGCGAACATGAGGGCTAAGAAGGCGACCTTGACTGAAAACACGTTCCACTGCAACTGATGAAGCTATAGCACTTTGTCAGCCAAGAGATTTAGTGATACTGTGGTAGTCATCAGGAAAACCCTACATGGTAAAATTTGCATCAGTGAAACCACTGGAACAGATGATGTAGAAAAATACAAATGATGTACAAAAGTGCTATATATTGCTCAAAATTAGTTTATGCAGAATATTGCAGTTAGTTGTTGTAGTATTTTTGTGGTTTTTCGGTTATTTATGTAACTTAATGTAAAATTGTCATCTCACACATGATGTCACTGGTAGTGTTGCCGCAGCTCGGCTTGAAGCCACTGAGCAGATGCTGAGCCTAGCCGAAATTAGCTTAGCCAAGCTAGGTGCCAGCTTGTGCCAATATCGGCTAAGCTCATGGTGGCTCGCTCGAGCTCTGAGCCACTTGAGCTTCAGCTCACCCACTGAGACAGTTGGTCTAACCAGGATAGGCAATACTGTGGAGGCCACCTTTCCAATAAGGAGCTTAAACTCTTCAAATCAATCAATTTCCCCCTCAGTTTGATACAGAAGTAACTATCCACTCTATTCCATCTCCCTGACTTCTCACCTTTATACCCTTCTCGGTAGGCATGCACAAGATCAACTTGCCAACCTTTTCCCCACCATCAGTACCGACAGTCCCTGCAGTTTACACGTCAACCTTGGACAAGGCGGTTTTGTCTTCATCGAAGCCAACATGAAGAAGTGGGGTTTGGCCCCAAGCGTAGGGACCCTTGCTCCTCCACCAGCATACAGCAGCGAACGTGGAAGTATTCTGCTCAAAGCTGGCACGGGTGTCTCACTGCATTCTGTCGAGTCTTCTCACAGTGTCACCTCACATCGGTTGCACCGCATGCAACACCCGAGGCCAGTTTCTTCTGCGGCACAGCTTCTGCATCGTCGCCTCTTCGGACGAGTCTGCTGACCTCACCACCGCCACCGCCACCGCCATTGCCCACACCACCCCCTCCAATTACACTAATCAATGCGGTGACGGGGAGGAAAATTGTCCTTGGATTTGAGATGATAGACGGATCAGATAGGGAGAGGGTGTAATCCCTATCCATGGAGCGATTGAAAACACCCTCACTTGGCAAGCGGGCATGTGGTGCTTGCGCTCAGGGGTAGGAGTCGACGTCGGCGGGGCAGTGTGGGGACGCATCATCGTAGACACGAGACATTTGCCAGGTGACGTGGCCAGCCCCGAGCGGGTGTGGAGGGCGCAAATAAGTCGTCGTCCTCGAGTGAGTCATCAGTCAGATCATCACAGATAGGAAATATATCCATCGTCGCCTCGTTCAAGTTTGACTGCATGCTCGACAGAGTGGGAACGGAGCGCGACAAATTCAGCGGGTGGCTCTGCCAGGATGGAGGCTGTGGGTGAGAGCGAGGGACGGATATAGTCTTGGTGGGAGTTGGGGTGAAGGGCACTTTCGCAATGTTCTGACGACGTCGAGCGAGCTTGCCATTTGGGACGGGAGAGAGCTGGGGCGGACAGGAGCTTTACCCTTGGAGGGGGTGGGGAGCGGGTTGTCGGAATCACTCTCAGAGGAAACTAGGAAAGGATCAAATGAATTATGCTGGCGTGCTGGACGAGCAGAGGTGGACTTGTCGGAAACCTCTGCCTGCGAGGGAAGGTGGGAAGGGATAGGGGGAGAGCCCTGATGAAGTTGGGACTGGTGTCGGTGGTTGTTCCTGAGAGCAAGGGACTGGGAAATTGCACCTGATAGTAGAAAAGATTTGAGTCGACATGTGAGTCCGGGAAATGAGATAATACCTGGGCTTGGATTTGTCCTTGCTCTGTTTTGAGTCCTGACGGCCACGTGGAGGCTTCTCGGGGGACGGGGAGAGAGTAGTGGAAGCAGTATTATTAGACTTGGCTGGGGGCCGAGATGACAGGAAAGGCTTGTTGAGGGCATCAGTGGGCTGCAGCCCGACAGCCGGTGGGGTAAGAGACGTGACGTTGAGAGATTCACCAACTCGGAACGGCCAATCGTATACCTGTGTCGCGGCGCAGGTGGTACAAAGTCGGGTACGGTATCAGGGCCCGTACCGTTGCCGTCGTCCTTGGAAAAGTACAATCCCCGAATCACGTGGGCGGTGGTGTACTTTGACGGTGAGTGAAGACACGACAGGGGTGCTGTCCCACCCGAAGCTGGTATCTGGCCCGATGTCCAGGGAATGCACAAAGCTGTTGCCAAATGACGAATCGACAATCAGTAAGCCATTGACAGGTACGCTCGGCCTAACTTGGTTGTCATTCCTCTGGTTTTGGACGAGGGAGGATGTGATGTAGTGCTCGATGTGTGTGAGGTTGAGGTTGAGGTGGATGTGGATGAGGGAAGACGCAATGTAGTGCTCGAAGTGTTTGAGGTGGAGGTGGATGTGGACGAGGGAAGACGCGATGTAGTGCTCGACGTGTGTGAGGTTGATGTCGTAGTCGTGGACTTCGTAGTCGATGTTGGTGACGGTGTCGTGGACGTTGTAGTCGATGTCGGTGATGGTGCTGTGGATGTGGACGTTGTAGTTGATGTTGGTGATGGTGTCGTGGACTTCGTAGTTGATGTCGGTGTTGGTGTCGGTGTCGGTGTTGGGGATTTGGCAGGTTCCTGTGCCGACGTTTCGGGAGGAGACTCGGAAGATGTGACTGCCATTGGGATTGCGGACTAGACCATTGACAGGGAAGAGGAGAGGGAGAGGAGGAGGGCTCGCAAAGGAGGATTGCGTCTGTGTGGGGGAAATCCATGGGTAAAAATAGGAAAGGGTGCGAGGACAAGACCTGGACCGTAGTCAATGTGCGGAATGTGGGGATTGAAGACAAATAGCCTAAGTCATGTTATCGGGGAATGATAACCAAGTTAGGCCGAACGTACCTGTCAATGACAAAGAGGTCTGGGTAGTCTACACGGCATCTTGAATAATTCGAACAGTCGCATCTCGCAACTGGAGCTTGCGGCGGCAGAGCCAAAAAATGCAACCAAGGAAGGAAAGAATCCCAATAACGGCTCCCGCAGCGGCACCAGCAATTACATCGCTGCCTAAATGACTAGGTACAATGGTCGGGCTTGGCGAATAGGTGAGAGTAGCGACGTCCCCAGTAGTTCTGAAAGAACTTTTAACGATGAGGACGGCAGTTTGAAAGGTCAGGTCTCCTTACATGATTACAGCCGTGTACGTCACGGGCCATCGTCGAAACCAGTCATCAGCAGGAGACGGACTTGGACTTGTTGAAGGCGTCGAATCCCAAGCAGAGCTTGTGTTCGAATCGGACGCCGGATAGGGAGAAAATGTGATTTGAGGGGGCTTGTTGGGGTACCCTCTGCGTTGTAGTGGTTGTATGTGGAGTTGTTGAGGCCGTTCGTGAAGTGGTGGAGGTATACCTGGAAGTGGAAGAGGTCGAGCGTTGGAGGAAGTGGGAGTCGTACTTTTGGCCTGGGATGAAGATGGGGACGGGGATGACCCAGATGGGGATTTGGGGGGGACTGAAGATGCAGCGGGTGAAGACGAGTCATCGGTGAAGGGGAACCGCTTTGGCGAAGGGTCCGCGGACTACACCATTTAGCAGGGCACAGGCGACACCTTTTGCAGAGGCGATAAAGACGGAGGAAGAGGATGCCTCACAAGGGAGGACGTTGCGGGTTGGAAGGGAAGGAAAGGAAAGCAGACAGATGCATGACTTTGAGTGCAAAGTGCTAGACAGTAGTGGCGAAAAATAGATCCTCCGCGCTCTTGTCATCCGAGACCGGAATGACTACCTCGACCGGTGAAAAGTCGCTCTCATCCTCATTGGAGATTTCGCCCATTTCAGCTTCGCGCAATGGGTGAATGATGTTTGGACAGAGGGTGAGGAAGGGAATATCCAACCACTTTTGCCGGTCCTACAGAAGAGGGATGAATCCAGGCCTGCATAACTGTCGAGATGCTGAGCCTTGATGTCCAAAAACTGGCAGCGGTTGCACATGTGCAGGCGTACTGCTCGCATTCACCGGGGAATCTAGTGCTATGACTGTGGCAGGCTGGGGGCGCGCAGGTGTTGCCGAGGCTTCTGAGCGGCGGATAGCTGGACCGAAAAAAAAGTGTTGCACTGCAGGGGCTTTCGACTTGCTCATTGAGAGACGCAGTTGCGAGGTGGAAGGCTTTCGTGTGCGTACGAGGCTTACGGCTTCTTGGCGCTTGGGATGAGACGATGAAGTGGACGTGTTGCTAGTGTGCATGGTGCGTTGTCTGTGTTTGGGGGATGACATGAGTGATGAAGATGTGGATGAGGTACACGGGCGTGTGGTGAGGGAAACAAGCTTGAGATGGTGGACTCGCGCTTTGGCTTTGCTGCGGACAGCGAGTGAAATAATGGCTAGACCACAGTTTAGCAGGAAAAAGGCCCAAGAACGAAAAGGTAACTCACCAACACTATCCATCAACTCTTGGCTTACTGGCCAGCTACGGGCTAAGCGTTTGGTAATGTGGCCCCCAGAGGACACGTCGACAGCCTCCTCCTCTGCTAAGACAAGGTCACTCTCCTCCGAGGTGGACTATATACGTAAATGACCATCCGTGTTTTGTGTGGAATTTTGGCGCAGGAAGAGGAACGAGACGCCCAAGGGAAACCATCTCCTGCTGCCTTTGTGATGCTAAGAGGAGTCATGCCGTGCTTGGGGTAAGGGGAAGGTGATGACAGAGGCAATGGTGGGCACAGAGAGCAGGCGGCGACAGAGCGGGATGCGGGGGAGGGATAAAGGCAAGCACACAAGTTGGGCGACGTGGCGCCTGGTAAGCGTGGGAGAATAATGACCATAATTCCGTTTATAGAAATGTGAGACGGGAGAGGTGGGCCAGTTAAAATTGTGGTTCAACAAAATATACGGTACAAATGTCTGTCAGTGAAACAATTCACATAAAATGAACTACACAAGTCAAGAACATTGCTCCTGGTCCACTCCTGAGGTACAGATGGGCCAAATTTTGGAAAAAGATGAATACTGCGCTGAATGTTTGCAAGTGGGATGACACTACAGATGTGTCCACCATTTTGGTCTCGAAGGGGAGAAATCTTGTACAGGAGGTGATTGCGGTCAGGTGGATTGGTGAAGGGAGTATACCACTCAATATAGACCAAGTGTCGAGGGATAATGACTCCTGCACTAAAGATGACGTCGCGTGCCTTCTCTGGTATTGAGAAAACCACTCGCACACGACCGACACGGTAGCCTGTGACATGCATGAAACAATTGTCTTAAGATAAACACAAACATGAAGAATTACCCTCAATTCCAGTATCTCCACCTGTACCTTCATTCACCAACGCAGTATCGAAACGGCCAGGCACCATGCATCCACGACTGTCAGTGGTCAATGGCCGGACATGGATTGAGTCAGACGTGACTGTAGTCTTTGACACGGGATCCTCGCGAAGATATTTGATTCGGTGCCAGACAGGGACTGCACGAAATGGCATATGAATGCTATGAATCTTTGCCTCCAATTGAGCCCGCGAAAGATTCGGATCATTAGTGAGGGCAACGAAACGGGCGAGCGCGGGACGAAAGTAAGTCGCACCGTAGACTTCAACAAGTCGGTCGACTGGTACGGCTCGTACAGTGGGGTGTTTTGTCATGTGAAGGCAGCGGTCAAGTTCGAGACCGGGAGGTTCCCATTCCAATCGTTGTCCCGAGATGGGAGAACCATCCTCCCGCCATTTGACATACTGCTTGTGACGAAACATCTTCTCCTTACGCTCGAGCCACTTTGCCATCTGACTAAACTCATCCTTGTGATTGGTTGCGGCATATGCATCTTTTGCAAAATCGATGTGGAGGCGCTCGGTGTACGCAGTGTCAAAATTGTCGGTGGTGCCGTAGAGTCGGATGAACATCACGTAGTGCTGCACAAAGTGTAATTTCGGAATATTGAAGGAGTCCCGGATGCCAAGATCCACAAATATGTCCTTCACGTCATGAAAACGTGCCAGAGAATCCTCCAGCAGCTCCAGCGTCTCATCCGTATGCACAGGATATCGTGCAAGATACAGGAAATCCAATAGAGCTCATACTGCCCGAATTAGCCGCACGTTGGAAAGTCCCCCTGGTAACGGAATGTCGATAATGAGACCAAGAAGGATGCGGGACATTTGATCGTGCTCCTGGCCAGTCACACGGGAAAGCGTAGTGATTCCCTTCATAAAGTTGCAGATGTTGTGATTTGGCGGCATACGACGACACCGAGCATCGATCTCCGCAGCTCCACAAGCCTTTATGATCCAGCCAATGACGTGTTTGATGACCCCTTGATAAAGCTGATGGAGGATGTCAGGTGTGATCGAACGGAAGATGTGCGCGTATGGTAGGTCTTTCCAAAATGGTTCGACAATGGGCTTGACACCGGACACTTTGCATGCTTGGAGAAAGCCAGCAGGGTCTTCATCAAATGAATCCAGCACCTCGAGGACATGCTCCAGCTCTTGAAGCGCTGCAGGATTGTCGCGATCGTATTCTCCGAGGTGATCGCGGGGCGTGGGACAGACTGGACATTCGCCAGTAAATGTTGCCGTCGTCAAGACCTGTTCTGGATAATCCCCTGCGAAGCATGCAAGGAGAGGATGGTTCCGATGCGTAACGCCGTCACCCGTTGTCATGAAGATACCGGATTCGCCAGCGTGCTTGAGGGGGTGTAGAATCTTGCTCATGCATGCGTGATAAAGGTTAGCGAGTTGACGTCGACGGGAAGCTTTGTTAGCCTCATTCTCAAGGCGTGTAGTAGGGAGATAGCCCAAGAGGACATAAGCACGACAAGACGGCTTGCGGCGAATTTCCTTCGGGATATTCCCGATCGTCAAGTAAACGGGATATGCGCTTTTATTGCGAAACAAGGTAAGTAGAGTCTTGTCGGTGGAGATGATAATGGGGACAATTGTAGCGCCAGGGCTGTCCTGTTCGAGCGCTTCCTGGATGACAATCATGTTAGCTTTGTGTGATGATAACGATGCATCAATATTCAATGATCACCTGTGTCGACCACCACCACCTCCCTGTATGCATATCATGATACACACGAATCTTCCGTCCATCACTCCCATACGTGAAGTGCTTCTCTGGTGCCGTTACGAGATACTGCGCAAGGTCAGGGTCGGCAAACAGCGCTTTTACGCAGGCGATCACGTCCCGGAAGTAAACATCGCAAACCTCTGAACCCACCATCACCTCATGTCGTTGAAAGGATGGACGGCCTGGGAGCTCTTCATCTATCAGCTTGTTCAGCTCAGCTGCATTCTTGTAGCTCAGTTCAAGGCGATCAACCACCTTATCAGTAGAATCAGTAAGTCATCAATTCTTTTCCGCATAGCCACAGAAGTCTCACCCCCTCGATGCTCAGTAGTTCTGTCAGTGCCGTAGACCCTGGTCCTCGCGTTTTTGCCCAATGTGCAATCTCCCAATCAAGCTTCGACAAAAACGGTCCATATGGGTTGGGGTTATCTGCAGGACTGACGGATTGATGATATCCCTGATTTCCGTGACGACCGTGATTTCTCTCGTATACTGCTCCTGCATTTCCGGTACTGAATTTCATGATTTCAGGGCGATTTGAGAGTGGGGCTTCAAACCCGCCTCGCAAACGTAATGGAACATGCAAATTCAGCAAATCGCGGTCCAAATCCTGGTCTGGGACTCCAGGGCATTGTGAGGGTCGTTCAGGTTCTAGCCGTTGTTCTTCTTCGGCTAGGAGAGCATCATACAGAACTATCTCTTCCTCTTCCTGTGTCTCAGCAAGGTCATCCGATTTGTCCTCATCTGTGGAGGATTCGTCCATGTCTTGATCCACTTCAGCGTCCATGCCAAAATCGTAATCGGCATAATCTCCGAAAACGTCACCTGCTGGATCGACACCAAGCTGGAATTGCTCTCGTGGTTCGTTTTCGTGAGCATCCATTACGGCTGGCCCAGAGACGGGTATCGGAGGTATGTCGTCCAGTATCTCTTGCATCCCCAGATTATGGTCTGACTGTTGACGAGCATCAAGTGACCGACATTGTAGATTTTTGCTTTGGCGAAGATGGTGGGCCAGCCCACTGCGCTTGAATGCCTCCCCACAGCCAGGACAGATAACATGCATCGGCGTCAAGGGTTGAGTATTGAGACAGGTGGTCTAGGAGTCAGCGGTGACTGGTGGCCAGTGGAGTTGTTGGAATTCTCAGCGGCGCATCAATATAAATTCGTAAGTTGAAAAATCGTTCGACTACAACCCTCACATTTTTTCCTCAACCTCGTTCCACTCCTTGACATCTTAGTCAATTTCTCCAAACTCTTCCACTCCTTTACATTTTTCTCTACGCTCTGTTCTCTTGAGACTAATATACCCATTGGCTTCGTTAATTCTCTTTCAGAAACACCGGACCTCGACATGAAAAAGCATCAGAACCCACCGGATGAAGGTCATGAACGACGTACGTGACTTTCGATACTACTCTTCTCCTTCTTCTCACACCTCTGTTAGCATCCCGGTCGGCAAAATCTCAGGCAATGGCCAGTGCAAGTACGTTTCCTACTCTTTCGATCAACACACTTGCACTCACATCAACTAGAATGGCGTGGTGCCGCACCACAAGGACGAAAGCGCCCTGGCTCTATTTCTCCACCCCGTGATGTGCCGGTTGTGAAAAAAGCAAAATGTACGTTTCACTTTGCCCGAGCTTTCGTTATTGTGCATCTGACATTCCTCTACCATGCAGCCCAGCCGGCACGCTCACAGACTCGGGAAATCGAAAGTACCAAGCAACCTCAGAGTATGCCCTTCACTGTCATGTACTTACACAATCCAAGGCTAATCTCGCTATTGGAGACAAACGGAGGACTGCTATGGCCAGCGATGACAAAGCCATTGGCCGACGCAAGGGTTTGAATGTTCCGTTTTATTGAGGTGACCACAGTTAACAACTGTAATCAGTGCCACGCAAGGCTCCTGCTCCCATCGTTAGTGATGACTTGGAGGATGACGACGATCAGGAGTCCCAAATGCGTCCACCATCAAATGTTTGGCAGCCTAACTCCACTCACCACAAGCACCATTCCCAGGAGAATAATAACCAAAGCTCAGATGACGAAAGCTCCAACAATCGCTCCGACAATTGCTCTGACGAGGATGACAGTGACGACGCCAATGAGAAGGATGTCGAGGATGAAATTGATGACCTTCAAGAGTTGGACGACGAAGCTGTTGCATCAACCCTTGCCTTTGAAGTAACCCTTTTTTTCCTCACAACGTCTGGATCTCATCGTCATTTCCCTAGCGTGCGCATTGGTCTTCAAAGCCCAACCATAAGAAAACATCCTGTAACAATGTCGTTTCTGACGTTGAACTTATGACTGCTTATGGCAGACCCTTTGAAGATGAAGAGCCAGCGGAAGATGAGGACCCAGATATCCCCCCTCATCGCAACCACAAGGTGTGTTCATCTGTTGTCACTTGTCCCTTTTTTACAACGTATCATATATGATAGGGCCCGGCTTCCAAGCGTGAATACACGCGTCGTGCTGAGGTAATAGGAAGACCTTAAGCATCTTTCATCTCGGTAACGATCCACCCCATTCCAGGTGCCAACGTTTTCGCAATGTGTTTCATCTACAAAATGTCGTCCTCGCAAAAATGTTAAGGTATAGCCCTATATATGATTCTGTTTCCGACACTCAGATTTTGCATAGCACTGTGACTCTGACAGTGAAGAGTTGTCCAACGACGACTACCATGATGTCAACAAAGATTGGAGCCTTGATGCTCATTACGTCCCACCACAAGTGGGGGCTCGTATCATCAGCATCAAACCTCAGCCTCAATCACTACAGGCTGTTATCAAGGCCGCGATTCGCAAGATCACTGGTGATGCCCTTTTTATAACGGCATACCCCAGTGCTGTCACTGCTGCAAATTATTATTGTGATGTTCTGAAGAGTTGTGCAGAAAACCTCCGTCTTGATGCACTCTGTGACCGCTTTGAGAAAGATTGCAAGTTTGTTGAAGTTGTATCACGCGTAGTAAGTTTTTCTTAGATTGTCCTGTCGTAATGCCTCATCTCTACTTATAGCTGGCTATTCGTCTCTCAAATCTTCGCTGCGGCTTAAAGAAGACAGCTGCGTTGGAGGTGAAGGGTTTCTATCACCTGATTCCAGGTGATGCCTGTCGAGAACGTGTTAAACACTTGACGTCGACGACAGAATATATATATCCAAGAAATGATGTTAGTCCTCATCATTGGTTCTTATATGAGGCTAACGGTACACTCACTTTAATTTAGTCAGGTGCTCTCATCAGGACCAAACCGTTCCGACATCCATGTATAATCTCGACTTTGAAGGAATGGGCATTCACGTCCACCCGTGGTGCATCATTAGCGGAGAAGCACACTCACCGGTTCAAGTCAAGTATCTCACATGGCCCGCAAGCAACAGAGATGGAGTTGTCGATTCCTATGGTTTGTTTGGCAGCAACAGCGGTGGGAGGCTTTTCCACTAGCATTACGGAACCCTGATAACTGATCACACTATAGGCCCATGCTTCTCTGGACGACTGGGCTGAGGGTCATTACAAGAAGACAGAGTTCAATGCGGACTTGTATGAGGATGTATACAAAGGCCACGAAGACTTCCTCATGGTAATTCGTGACAAGAGCCCTGCTGCTTTTCACCGTCTAATGGCTGACTTATATAATGCTGTCTCGTGAGTCCATTTTCTTTGCACCCTATAGAATGATTGTAATTTGTCTACTAGTTCAAAACATGCACAACAAGCGGCTTCTGTGACAAATGGTGCGATGGCCTTGCTTGATATTGATGGGATGGACATTTAATGATGTTGGGATATATATTAAATTACTAATCTTTTCTTCACATGTGCTTACGTCTATGCTCATTTAATACAATTCACTTTCATAATGTGCTTTATCTTAATAATCTGTTTAATATCAAAAACATAAATGGTGGCCATGAATCATAATTTGTGAATTATAGCAAAGTGATGAGAATTATCAAAAGATGACAAAAATGTAAAAACACCTAAATAGTTGCAAAATTGCAAAATTGTACCAATGTTGCAAAACTGTACCAAAATTGCAAAATTAAAGAGGTCATGGGGCATTGCTCATTCAGTTATGGATATATCTGTTCATCTGGTTTATATGTTAATTTATGCTATTTGAAGCTATTTGAACCATAAATCATAAAATTTAGTACTAATTTAGACTATTTGGTAAAATTAACCATGTAGGGTTTTCCTGATGTAAATAATACATACCTGGAATTGTCAAGTAGTCCCTTGCCATGCGCCATAGACGAGGAAACACAGCCTGATTCTCAACCCACCATTGCAGAGGATCTGTCACACTCTTTACCCGTGCAGTTGAGAGGTAGTGGTCCAACTCATCCATAAGCTCATCATCATCTGAGCTTGAGTCAGACGATTCAGTTGCTGACTCATTACCATCATCAGAACCCTAATAGATGTAACTCTTGTAAGCACAAGTACACAAACATACAAATACTAGCCTACCTGTATCTTTGATGTGTGGGAAGAATGTGGCACAGCCTTTTGAATGGCATGGTGGGCATATAAAGATCTGTACTCAGTCTTGACAAGAATCTTCGCTGTCTCGATCCAATCTTCTTTCCACCCCTGTTTCTTAAAGTACTTGAGCTTGTACTTGGGATGGAGAACTAAAGGCAAGCATTTAGGGTCATTCAAGTTAAATGAGTTGTAACATACCCATTGCGATACGATACACTTCTGAGGTATCAGTCAGTGAATAGTACTTGTCTAAAAGCCCTTTGCCCATCTTCAGTGCAGCTTGAAGAGCTGGAGAATTGTCTTCCTTTTCACATGCCATGGTGAGGTTGTCATGCATCTTATCCATGGCCGGGATGACAGCTGCAAGACATGGTGTATCACTCGAAAACTGCAGCGTGAC
>QLPA01000059.1:0-36603 GCA_003313945.1 Lactifluus pinguis
GCCACAGTCTATCCCGTTTGGGAACTGTGAACTCCGCTCATCGCGTGCGTCGGCCCGAACCGTTCCGCTCATGCGATACGAATCCTTGGACGTTCGTCACTCGTCTATCCCTCACAGGAACTCGTGTCGCACGTCTTGACTAGGTGGTAGCATAAGTCGAGCTCCGACTAGTGCTTCTCCCTCGCCGATACACGAAGCTCACTTCGAGCCACGGTCCTTGTGAACCGTGACAGCATCCCAGGTTGCGAAAGGGAAGGTAAAGCGACGGGACATCGAATGCTTCAACTGCAAAAGACGAGGCCACTACAAGTCCGAGTGCTGGGCGAAAGGCGGCGACAAAGAGGGCCAGAGGCCACCACGAAGACGAGACGCCGGCGCCGGCGCGAACAGTGCGACGATGGCGACCGAAACGACCGACATCGAAGCCTGGGCAGCTATAGAAGAGGTCCATGAGCAATCCACAGCCACAGCGAACGCCCCACGCACCGCGAGAACCGACGCCGAGCTCTACGACTCCGGAGCGTCAACCCATATGTCCCCCTTCCGCGAAAAGTTCACCTCGTATCGCGAAATCCCCCCGCGGCCGATAATCGCGGCCGACAAACGGATATTTCACGCTGTAGGAATCGGGGACCTCAGGATAGAGGTCCCTCATGGGAAGTTTTCCACCCCAATCATCTTGAGAGAAGTCTTGCACGCTCCTGATATGGCCATGACAATAGTGTCAATATCCCGAATTACGAAGCTGGGAAACTCAGTCACCTTTGAGAAGAACTTGTGCACCATCAAAAACGCGAAGGGAAAAACTGTAGGAACGATCAAGGTGAACGCGGGAGGACTTTACAAAGTCGAACACCCAGTGACAGCCTCAGCCGCTGTGACACTCGAACGTGTCACACTTTCTGCGCTCCACCGTCGCCTAGGCCACGTCAGTGTCAACTCCCTACGCTCACTCATTCGACACAACTCCATCCAAGGAGTGGATCTCATTGACGAAGGCTCCTCATTCTCTTGTGACTCTTGTGAATATGCTAAGACAACCAGAAAAGTGATCAGGCCTGAAAGGGAAGCACCACCGGCCACACACTTTGGTGAAGAAATCCATTCAGATGTCTGGGGCCCTTCCCCCACCAACAGTATCGGTGGGAAGAAATATTACATTACATTCACTGATGATTACTCCCGGTACACCTATGCCAACACCCTCAGAGCCAAATCTGATGCCGCCGCCGCCTACAAGGTGTTCTTCGCGTGGGTGCGCACGCAGCACGGTGCCACGATTCGCCGTTTCCGCTCCGATCAGGGAGGCGAGTACACCAGCAACGACTTGAAGGCGTTCCACTGGCAGAACGGGACAGAACAACGGCTCACGACGCATGACACCCCGCAGCACAACGGCATCGCGGAGTCGCTCAACCGGCGGCTCATGGAGCGAGTCTGAGCGCTCCTCCACCAATCCGGCCTACCCAAAACACTCTGGGGCGAGGCACTTCAGCATGCCGTCTGGCTGAAGAACAGGACGTCGACCCGTGCGCTAGGCGCGACCACCCCGTACGAACGCGTGCACGGCCACAAGCCAAACTTGGCCGGCGTTCCCGAGTGGGGCCAACGGGTATGGGTCAAAAACTTCAAGGGTTCGAAGCTAGATGCCCGGGGCCTACCAGCCCGATGGATAGGGTATGACAAGGAAAGCACACATGCCCACAGAGTATACTGGCCAGAAAAGCACTCCATCTCAGTTGAAAGGGATGTAAAATTCACAACTAACACAGTAACTGTGTACACACCATCCCAACCTCAAACACAAGTCCAAAACCAACTCACAGTACTGAAAAGCCAACCAACTGCCACCGCAACGCCTCAGACGCAGCCGCCCAACGCCAGCGCTCCGGAAGTCGAAACAACCCCGGAACAAGAAATCGACGACGCCGATGCCCCGGACCCAGTGGCAGACGACGACTACGTGATTCCGTCGCCGATCACACCACCAGAACCAGCACCAGCACCCCCACAACCGCCCCGAGCACCCAAGAAACCGAAGCCGCCGCCGCCGGTACGACCTGAGCCGCCCCGCCGCTCAGCACGCATAGCAAAGCTAGCACAAGGCGGGCAACCCACCCGAGAAGAAGAAGCCGCTGAAATGAGCCTCCGAGGACACACGCGCCGGGTAACATTATCCCAGCGCGAAACAGACTCTGCTAATGAGTCATTTGTCACAGCCCCGGAGGAACTCGACCACGCGGAGATGGCATTCCACATCAAGGTCAATCCGGCGATGGTAGCGGCAGCGCACGATGCCAACGGTGACCCACGATCAGTTCCCGAGGCGCGATCTCGCCCCGATTGGCCCGAGTGGCAGCGGGCGATGGAACGCGAAATCGACACGCTCGAGCGCGCGGGCACCTGGAAAACGGTCCCGCGCCCCGAAGGGAAGAATGTCGTCGGCAGCAAATGGGTCTTCCGACTCAAGCGTAAGGCCGACGGCACGATCGACAAATACAAGGCCCGCCTCGTCGCACGCGGCTTCACGCAGGTCCACGGAGTGGACTACTTCGACACTTTCTCACCTGTTGCCAAACTCACCAGCATACGGGTCATCCTCGCGATCGCCGCACAGCGGGACTGGGACATAGATACTTTTGACTTCAATAGCGCATACCTGAATGGTGAGCTAGAGGAGCAGGAGGAGATCTATATGCAAGAACCCCCAGGTTTCGAGCAGAGCAGCAGCAGTGTAAAACGGCTGCGGAAGTCCTTATACGGACTGAAGCAGGCCAGGCGTCGGTGGTACGACACCCTCACGCGCACGCTCAACGACCTTGGCCTCCGTGTCACGCAGGCCGACCTGGGCGTATTTCGAGCACAAGCCGACAACGACACCCTCCTCCTAGCAGTCCATGTCGACGACTGCATCATCACCAGCAGTTCCGCCAAACTGATCCGCCGCTACAAAACGCAGCTCAACGCGCGTTACCCCCTCACCGACCTGGGACCGATAAATTGGCTCCTCGGCATCCGGATCATTCAAGATCGCGCGCGATGCACAATCTCCCTCTCACAATCTACATACATTGAGTCCATTATTGCACGCTATGGCATGACTGATGCCAAAGCCCAGAACTCCCCTATGATCCCCCACATCTTTTATTCCAAGGAGGACTGCCCCAGCAATAAAGCAGAAGCAGCCCACATGAGGAAGGTGCTGTATCGGGAAGCGATCGGCAGCCTCATGTACGCGGCCGTAGCCACGCGTCCCGACATTGCGTTCGCCGTATCGACGCTCTCGCAATTCCTCGACAATCCGGGGGAGCTGCATTGGGATGCGGTAAAGCGCATCCTGCGCTACCTCTCGGGCACATGACACCTCGAGCTCACTTACGGCAGTGAGCACCACGACCTTATCGGGTACACGGACGCGGACGGTGCGTCGCAACCACATCGCCACGCGATCTCGGGATACGTGTTCTTTATCGACGGAGGGGCCATTTCCTGGCGTTCCCGAAAACAAGAGATCGTTACCTTGTCAACCGCGGAAGCAGAGTACGTGGCGGCGACCCATGCTGTGAAAGAGGCAGTGTGGCTTCGCCGCCTCAAAGGAGAGTTGCTCTCTCCCCTCTCCAATTCGATTACAATCTACTGTGATAACCAGGCAGCTATTAAGCTTGCCACAGATGATAACTACCGAGCCAGAACCAAGCACATTGATATCCGATACCACTACATCCGACAGACCATCAACGCGGGGGAGATCTCGATCTCCTACTGCCCCACCAACGACATGACAGCCGACATACTCACGAAGGTGCTTCTGGCCTGGAAGGTCACGCAACACGTCGCAGGTCTCGGACTGCATCCAGACCACACAGCGCTCGCGGGGGAGTGTTGAGGAGTTAGCGGGGCGCGGAGGCACAGGAGAATGGCCGAGGACGGCAGGACCTCAGGACGGGTCAGCCAACGCCCACGGCGCCCCGAAGGTCCAACCAGCGTGGACAACGATCGCCCCTCGTTGGGGGCGATCACCCACTGCTGTACAGTACTATACCTTTTCTGATTCACGCACACTCTCTTTTACTTACTTAGAATAGTCTTCCTGCACTGAGGCCCACGCCCACTTACATCGAGCGGCCGTGTCAGGCCAAGCAGATCGACACTATATTAGTACCACACTTAACCATACTCGTACATAGAAGCACCACCTAAATAAACAGCAAAACGCTCTCGCGTTTTGCCCCCGTTCACTCGTTACCCCCTCGTCCTCGCGTTTGCTCGTTCGACTGTTCGTCTCCGCTCGTTCTTGCTCGTTGCCGCTTGTCCCCGTTTTGTTCTCGCGCTCTACCAAATATGCCTGACTCATCAGCAGAAGAAGGACCTACTAGGAGCTCTCCACCGACACAACAAGATGCAGACCCACAGATAACCACGCCTATCACCCCCATAGACCAGGCCATGAGCGCCCTCACCCTCTCATCACCACCAGTTCACCTCAGATCGGGAACCATGATGCAGCCAACTCAAACCCAGACCAGTGGGGCAAGCGGCTCTGGAGGAGGCGGTGGCGGCGGTGGCGGAGGCAGCAGAGCCGCTGGAGGAGGCCAAGCCCTCGGGGGAGGCGGTGGTGGTGGTGGCGGCGGTGGAGGAGGTGGTGGTGGAGGAGGCGGTGGAGCAGCTGCAGGACAAGCTCCACCAGTGAATCCCCCACGAAATGGACTCAAGGGTGTTCCCCCCACCATCTTTAAAGGAGACAGAGAACTCTACGATGTATTCCAGCAGGAATGGAGGATGTATCGCACGATAAACAGAAATCACAACAACATAACCATCCCCTACAACTGAGTTCTAACCAAGCTAGGCCTGATCAAAGGGGCAAATGTCTCTGCATGGGTCCAAGACTATCTTGACGACCTTGAGCAAGAAGTAGTCCAACTTGGGGAGAACGACAAAGATCTCTGGACCAACTTTGAAGATGCGCTCGAAGCTGCCTTTAAAGATACCAACAAAGAAGATGAAGCCATCACCAAACTAGAACGCCTAGACATGCACAAGGTCAAAGGAGGCCTGGCATCCTACATTAGCGAGTTCAACCGACTAAGGAAGAAGGCAGGATGGGATGCCGACAGTGAAGGAACAATGCGCCTCTTCAAGAGAGGTCTAGACCTGGGACTTGTCAAAAGCATGCTGGGACACGTAGGGGCAAAACCAACCACCATGCGAGAGTGGCAAGACCTGGCCATTCTGCACAATGATGCTTATATCCAGTTGCAACACGAGATAGCCCTCCGAAAAGGAGTGCCTAGTTGGGCCCAACGCCTTATGAACAAGAAAAAGACCCCCAAACCAGAAAAGGATCCGTGGGCCATGGATATCGACGCGACTCACATGGAACCCAGCAACTGGGAAAAGAAGCAGAAATTACGAAAAGAAGGACGATGTTTCTTCTGCGAAGCCCAAGGTCACCTCTCCAAAGAGTGTCCTAAAAAGAAAGGACAAAAGCCTGGTCAGACAGCCCAACCACCCAAAGCCAGAAGGACGAAAGCAAAGGAAGACGACGAGGCCACCCAAGTTGACGAAGAAGAGTCACCTGTCGCCATGCTACGAGCACTCAGGGCCAAATGTGGAAAAGGGGCCTTTGATGACGCTCTGGAAGGGATGGTGGATGAAGAGGATTTTTGAATGGCTCGGCCCACGCAACCTGGGTACGAGCCCGCTTTACTCAAATATGTCGTATCTTGAGAACAAATACATTGGACGTTCCCCTATCGTTCACGAGTGCGACAAAAGTGGTTGCAGAAAAAGCACTACTAGACAGTGGTGCTACCGAAAACTTCATCGACCCACGAACCGTGGAAAAGCTGGGGATTGGAATTCTCCCTCTCAAAGAACCAAGAACAGTGTACAATGTTGATGGGACGGAAAACCAAGACGGGAAGATCACTGGTTACTGCCTCCTCAATGTGCTAAAAGGAAGACAAGAAGCAGCCCAAATGTTCTTCGTAACCAATCTAGGAGAGGATCAGCTGATTCTGGGGTATCCATGGCTCAGAGAATTCGACCCAAAAATCGATTGGAAACGAAACATAATCGAGGGTCCTCCCGTCAAATTAACCACCACAGGACGAAGTTGGAAGCTTAAATGGGCAGCCAAGAAGTTGAAAGCCTGCAAAACCAGTTTTAGCCAACAATGGGCACAAAAGGAAGGACGAAACCAAAAAGTGGTGACCATCCCAGAACGCTTCAAGAAACACGCCAAAGTCTTCTCAGAAGAAGCAGCTAAACGCTTTCCCCCACCATGACCAGAGGACCACGTCATCACACTCCTGCCAGATGCCCCAAAAACCATTAACTGCAAAACATATAAGTTGACGACTGAAGAAACCAAATCAATGAGAACCTTCCTCGAAGAACAACAGGCCAAGGGATACATGACGCCATCTAACTCGCCATGGTCAAGCCCGTTCTTCTACATCAAGAAACAAGATGGGAAACTCAGACCTGTATATGATTACCAAGCCGTCAACAAACACACAGTAAAAGACGTGTATCCCCTACCTCGCATCGACACAATATTGGATCAAATGGCCAACGCCAAACTCATGTCAAAATTCGATATCAGAGATGGCTACTACAACATCTGAATCCACCCTGATAGTCAGTGGATCACCACAGTAAAAACAGACGAAGGGCTCTTTGAAGCAAAAGTAATGCCCTTTGGTCTATGTAACACACCGGCTACGTTCCAAAGGATGATGGATCGAATCTTCACCCCTTTAAAGCGGAAGTACCCGAGGTGGGTGCATTGGTATATGGACGATTTCATCATTGTTACGCCAAACGACCCTGCCCTCCATGACCAAATCACTGATGAGTACCTGGAAATTATGGAGAAGGAGTCCCTTTTCCTGAAACCGGAGAAGTGCCGGTTCGCAGAAAAACAAGTGGAATTCTTGGGCTACGTCATTGACCAAGGGACCATCCGCATAGACCCAAGCAAAAAACATGGGTTGGACTCATGGCCACGCCAGTTGAAATCAGTTCGAGAAGTTCGCAGCACACTGGGAGTTTTGGGCTATCAGAGACAGTTCATCCCTGGGTTTGCCAATATCGCAAGACCCCTCACTAATCTCTTGAAAAAGGGAACCAAATTCGAGTGGGACAAAGATTGCACAACGGCGGTGAACCAGCTCATACATCATGTTACCTCCGACCCTGTGCTGCAGCGTCCAAACCTGGACAAACCATTTGTGTTGGAAGTCGATGCATCACAATATGCAAGCGGGGCGATCTTACACCAACCAGATGAAAATCAAAAGCTGCGACCCGTGGGGTACTATTCAAGGACGTTCAATAGTGCCAAACGCAACTATGACATCCACGACAGAGAACTCTTGGCCATGATTCAAGGGCTGGACCACTGGCGACACTTGCTCCTCAGCTCGTTGCACCCCATCATGGTAGTAAGCGATCATGCCAACCTGCAATACTACAGAGAAGCCCACAAGATCAATCGAAGGGTGGCAAGATATATTCCCAAACTAGCAGAGTACAACATGAAAATTGTGCACCACCCAGGAAAAACAAACAAGGCAGATCCATTGTCACGCCCCCCCGGATGCGACCAAGGGGAGAAGGACCACGAAAATGTCTTAGTCCTGCCCCCAGAACTCTTCCTGCGCTTATTCACCGAAGAACAATCCCTGGAATTGGAAGTGGAACGGGCACAGCAAGATAATCAAGAGGAGCTACAGCTATGGGAAAAAGAAGAGGGAGTGGAGAAACGACGGGAATTTCACAAAACTAAATGGTACAAAGGAACCAGACTGGCTGTCCCTGGAGGCCTGGAAGTCCACCGAAGCATTTTACAGATGTATCACGACCACAGAACGGCTGGCCACCCGGGAATCCTGAGGACTTGGTCAACCATTGCTAAAGACTATTGGTGGCCTAACATGCGAGCCTTCGTAACAAATTATGTGTGCAGATGTGTCACTTGTCAAAGCACCAAGAGTGGGACCACTAGACCGAAAGTTCCCCTAGTGCCAATCCCGCCAAAGCAAAGCCACATCCCCTATGCCACCATCGCTCTGGACTTGATCACAGACCTGCCTGAGTCACGGGGATATGACAGCATTCTTACTATTACGGATCACGATTGCAGCAAGGCGGCCTTCTTCATCCCATGCAACAAAACCATTGACAGCGAAGGGATCGCGAAGTGCTATGCGAGAGAGGTCTTTCCCCATTTTGGACCACCCAAACGAGTCATATCCGATCGTGACCCCAGATTTAGCTCCAAATGGACTAGAGAATTATGCAAACAATTGGGAATTGATCAGAACATTAGTACAGCATATCACCCCCAAACAGATGGGCAGTCTGAACGCACAAACCAGTGGCTGGAGCAATACCTGCGCGTCTATGGAAACTTCCAGCAAAATGACTGGGTGGACTGGCTGCCACTAGCACAATTTGTTCACAATTCATGGATGAATGAAACGACCAAGCAAACCCCATTCGACCTGCTTTACGGACACAACCCCGCGGTGTGGCACTCAAAGAAAGAAGGGGCAGTACCGGATATCGAGCGGTGCAAAAGCTATCTAATTGAAAAATGTAACCAAGCCAGACAATCAATCCAGAGAGCGCAAGACTTCCTCCAAAAGAGGAACATTAAGAAGCGGGGACGCCAAGTGTACAAACCATTCAAAAAAGGGGACCAAGTCTGGCTGGATGGGAAAAACCTGAAAACATCACACCCTTTTGCCAAATTAGCACCAAAACGTTATGGACCCTTCATGGTGACTCAAGCAATCAGTCCAGTGGTTTTCAAACTAAAACTCCCGGACCAATGGCAGAAGAAACGCATCCACCCCGTTTTTCATGCGTCACTCCTTTCACCCTATAAGGAGACAGAGGAGTACGGCATCCCCTTCACAGAACCACCCCCAGACGTAATAGAAGGAGGAGAAGAATACGAAGTGGAACAAGTCCTGGACTCAAAGCGCGTAGGGCACAACAAAGAACAATTAAAGTACTTCTTAAAATGGAAAGGCTACCCCCATGCTCACAACACATGGGAACCAGCTGACAATATACACGCTGACGACTTAGTAACAGAGTTCCACAAAAAGAACCCCACTAAAACGCGAAAGAGTATAATAAGAAGGGCAACGGTCACGAAGAGACAATGCAACTCTGCTCCCTCCTCCGTGAACTCCCATTTACCTCGCACCTCTTTCACGAGTTCATCCCAGGGCAACGCATCCATATCACCCACAGACATCGCCGTGAACATAAATTCTTCTGCCACGAAGCTCTTTGCCCCTACCATCGATAAACATTTTATGAACGTCTTCCCTACCTCCTTGCCATTTTCCTGGGACAAACTTCGGGAAGCGCACCTCACCCTTGACCTCGACCAAACTTACGAAGCCAATCGAGCACTCGCTGACTTCTATGATCCAGAAAGAACTAATCGGCAACCTGGATGACCAGACGTTGTCACCTATGAACAAGTTCGATACGTCTGCCTGGGGATACCACATCACGTCCGAGCTGGAGAAGAGGCCCATTACCAGTGGCCATACAATCCCGATAAATACTACGAAACTGACCTTCGACAGTGTCCTAGCTGTCTTCGCGACTTCCAGTGGAGACAAGCCAACCCCGGAGTCCCCCAGAGAACAAGAGTCTTCACGGACGGATGGGACACGCTGGTCTCCACCCGGATGGCCAACTTTGAACAACCAGAAACCCCAGATGCATCGTGGTTTGAGGAAGACGCAGAGGGAAGGCGCACCATTAACATCTTCCATGCGCCTCGAGCACCCACTGTCACTCAGACGCAGACGGACGGTGAAGTCACGCATCCTCCCTCTCGCTGCGAAGCAGCGGTTCAGACGGCCCCAGCTAGCACGACGGACGCATCCACTCAAACGTGGTCCTTCCCAGAGTTTGGGACCACAGAGTACATGCTGGACAGGAGCTACGGTAATAACAGGGGTCCTCAGCAGAGAGGTGCAGATATGGAGCTGCGACAATCAATTGATCTCCACCGCCACGGACTTGATAAGCTGGGACTCAATTCCGGAGGTCCTGAGAGATTCGACCTTCCTAGTTTCCCTGAGGAGGATTACGAACTAGCCAATGCCGCTCGCAGGGAAGGGGGAGCGAAGCACTGTCGGTACCACACCAAGTTAACCAATCACGCCAGCTGGGAGTGTGCCATCCCCCACATCAACTGCATGCCAGGACTGGGAGTCTGTCGGGTCGAGAAGGATCACCAATGGTATGGCGGAGGTTGTCTCCTCGATGGCACTTATGCTAGCATTGCGCGCAAGAGGAAGATGAAAGAATCGGCGGAGGCTTATGTGGCCAAGGAGGCGTCCTCATCACGACGTAAAACTGACGACTGAGGCAGGTGGAACTGCCTTCTAGAAGGGGGGTATTGTTACGGAATCAGGATACGTTATGGACCTTATGATTCCTTACTCATCCATGCTGACTCACGATCTTCTCGCTGACTGATGTACCACTTTTGTTCTTTCCAAAACCGTCCACTGCTATTGTTCCCCTTCTCTATTGTTCTCTTGTTTGGGTCGCGTCCTATTGTTCTTGGTTTACGGCCATTGTCTGTCCTCTTTAGTACAACAATTAGCGTACATTGTATAAGTAAGCCTCAGCTGGTAGCTTGTACCCCAGCTTCGGTTTTAACCTGAATCGACTGTTTCACCTCTCCTATCAAAGATACAAATCTCCCCTCTAAGACTTCTCCTCTTTGCTCTATCCCTCTCCTCTGCCCTAACAAGGCTTCGAAGGTTGGCGGGTGTCCTACAACACCCCAGAACTCTGCGCGTCGTTACCTTGAGTAACCCTGAGTCCACAGTCTTGGGAGAGACTGAAACGAACAGAACCCTTGTTGGGACCCGGCCCTAGTCAAGCTGTAACAGGTCCCACTCTTGGTGCTTTGACAAGTGACACATTCGCGCACATAATTTGTTACGAAGGCTCGCATGTTAGGCCACCAATAGTCTTTAGCAACGGTCGACCAAGTCCTTAGGATTCCCAGGTGGCCCGCCGTCCTGTGGTTGTGGTACATCTGTAAAATGCTCCGGTGGACTTCCAGGCCTCCAGGGACAGCCAACCTGGTTCCTTTGTACCATTTGGTTTTGTGGAATTCCCGTCGTTTCTCCACTCCCTCTTCTTTTTCCCATAGCTGTAGCTCCTCCTGATTATCTTGTTGTGCTCATTCCACTTCCAACTCCAGGGACTGTTCTTCGGTGAATAAACGCAAGAAGAGTTCTGGGGGCAGGACTAAGACATTTTCGTGGTCCTTCTCCCCTTGGTCGCATCCGGGGGGGCGTGACAATGGATCTGCCTTGTTTGTTTTTCCTGGGTGGTGCATGATTTTCATGTTGTACTCTGCTAGTTTGGGGATATATCTTGCCACCCTTCGATTGATCTTGTGGGCTTCTCTGTAGTATTGCAGATTAGCATGATCGCTTACTACCGTGATGGGGTGCGACGAGCTGAGGAGCAAGTGTCGCCAGTGGTCTAGTCCTCGAATCATGGCCAAGAGTTCTCTGTCGTGGATGTCGTAGTTGCATTTGGCGCTATTGAACGTCCTTGAATAATACCCCACTGGTCGCAGCTTTTGATTTTCATCTGGTTGGTGTAGGATCGCCCCGCTCGCGTATTGTGATGCATCAACTTCCAACACAAATGGTTTGTCCAGATTTGGACGCTGCAGCACAGGGTCGGAGGTAACATGATGTATGAGCTGGTTCACCGCCATTGTGCAATCTTTGTCCCACTCGAATTTGGTTCCCTTTTTCAAGAGATTAGTGAGGGGTCTTGCGATATTGGCAAATCCAGGAATGAACTGTCTTTGATAGCCCAAAACTCCTAGTGTACTGCGAACTTCTCGAACTGATTTCAACTGGCGTGGCCATGAGTCCAACCCATGTTTTTTGCTTGGGTCTATGCGGATGGTCCCTTGGTCAATGACGTAGCCCAAGAATTCCACTTGTTTTTCTGCGAACCGGCACTTCTCTGGTTTTAGGAAAAGAGACTCCTTCTCCATAATTTCCAGGTACTCGTCAGTGATTTGGTCATGGAGAACAGGGTCGTTTGGCGTAACAATGATGAAATCGTCTATGTACCAATGCACCCACCTCGGGTACTTCCGCTTTAAAGGGGTGAAGATTCGATCCATCATCCTTTGGAACGTAGCCGGTGTGTTACATAGACCAAAGGGCATTACTTTTGCTTCAAAGAGCCCCTCGTCTATTTTTACTGCGGTGATCCACTGACTATCAGGGTGGATTCGGATGTTGTAGTAGCCATCTCTGATATCGAATTTTGACATGAGTTTGGCGTTGGCCATTTGATCCAATATTGTGTCGATGCGAGGTAGGGGATACACGTCTTTTACTGTGTGTTTGTTGACGGCTCGGTAATCATATACAGGTCTGAGTTTCCCATCTTGTTTCTTGATGTAGAAGAACGGGCTTGACCATGGCGAGTTAGATGGCGTCATATACCCCTTGTCCTGTTGTTCTTCAAGGAAGGTTCTCATTGATTCGGTTTCTTCAGCCGTCAACTTATACGTTTTGCAGTTAATGGTTTTTGGGGCGTCTGGCAGGAGTGTGATGACATGGTCCTCTGGTCGTGGTGGGGGGAAGCGTTTAGCTGCTTCTTCTGAGAAGACTTTGGCGTGTTTCTTGAAGCGTTCTGGGATGGTCACCACTTTTTGGTTTCGTCCTTCCTTCTGTGCCCATTGTTGGCTAAAACTGGTTTTGCAGGCTTTCAATTTCCTGGCTGCCCATTTAAGCTTCCAGCTTCGTCCTGTGGTGGTTAATTTGATGGGAGGGCCCTCAATTATGTTTCGTTTCCAATCGATTTTTGGGTCGAATTCTCTGAGCCATGGATACCCCAGAATTAGCCGATCCTCTCCTAGATTGGTTACGAAGAACATTTGGGCTGCTTCTTGCCTTCCTTTTAGCACATTGAGGAGGCAGTAACCAGTGATCTTCCCATCTTGGTTTTCCGTCCCATCAACATTGTATACTGTTCTTGGTTCTTTGAGAGGGAGGACTCCAATCCCTAGCTTTTCCACGGTTCGTGGGTCGATGAAGTTTTCGGTAGCACCACTGTCTAGTAGTGCTTTTTCTGCAACCACTTTTGTCGCACTCGTGAACGATAGGGGAACGTCCAATGTATTTGTTCTCAAGATACGACATATTTGAGTAAAGTGGGCTCGTACCCAGGTTGCGTGGGCCGAGCCATTCAAAAATCCTCTTCATCCACCATCCCTTCCAGAGCGTCATCAAAGGCCCCTTTTCCACATTTGGCCCTGAGTGCTCGTAGCATGGCGACAGGTGACTCTTCTTCGTCAACTTGGGTGGCCTCGTCGTCTTCCTTTGCTTTCGTCCTTCTGGCTTTGGGTGGTTGGGCTGCCTGACCAGGCTTTTGTCCTTTCTTTTTAGGACAATCTTTAGAGAGGTGACCTTGGGCTTCGCAGAAGAAACATCGTCCTTCTTTGCGTAATCTCTGCTTCTTTTCCCAGTTGCTGGGTTCGGTGCGTGTCGCATCGATATCCATGGCCCACGGATCCTTTTCTGGTTTGGGGGTCTTTTTCTTGTTCATAAGGCGTTGGGCCCAACTAGGCACCTCTTTTCAGAGGGCTATCTCATGTTGCAACTGGATATAAGCATCATTGTGCAGAATGGCCAGGTCTTGCCACTCTCGCATGGTGGTTGGTTTTGCTCCTACATGTCCCAGCATGCTTTTGACAAGTCCCAGGTCTAGACCTCTCTTGAAGAGGTGCATTGTTCCTTCGCTGTCGGCGTCCCATCCTGCCTTTTTCCTTAATCGGTTGAACTCGCTAATGTAGGATGCCAGGCCTCCTTTGACTTTGTGCATGTCTAGGCATTCTAGTTTGGTGATAGCTTCATCTTCTTTGTTGGTATCCTTAAAGGCAGCTTCGAGAGCATCTTCGAAGTTGGTCCAGAGATCTTTGTCGTTCTCCCCAAGTTGGACTACTTCTTGCTCAAGGTCGTCAAGATAGTCTTGGACCCATGCAGAGACATTTGCCCCTTTGATCAGGCCTAGCTTGGTTAGAACTCAGTTGTAGGGGATGGTTATGTCGTTGTGATTTCTGTTTATCGCGCGATACATCCTCCATTCCTGCTGGAATACGTCGTAGAGTTCTCTGTCTCCTTTCAAGATGGTGGGGGGGACACCCTTGAGTCCATTTCGTGGGGGATTCACTGGCGGAGCTTGTCCTGCGGCTGCTCCACCGCCTCCACCGCCTCCGCCACCACCACCGCCACCACCACCACTGCCTCCACCACCACCGCCTCCCCCGAGGGCTTGGCCTCCTCCAGCGGCTCCGCCGCCTCCACCACCGCCGCCACCGCCTCCTCCAGAGCCACTTGCCCCACTGGTCTGGGTTTGAGTCGGCTGCGTCATGGTTCCCGATCTAAGGTGGACTGGTGGTGATGAGAGGGTGAGGGCGCTCATGGCCTGGTCTATGGGGGTGATAGGCGTGGTTATCTGTGGGTCTGCATCTTGTTGTGTCGGTGGAGAGCTCCTAGTAGGTCCTTCTTCTGCTGATGAGTCAGGCATATTTGGCTGTGCTGGGGAGCTTTCATCAGACTCGCTGTTGCTGTCGTGTTCGTCTTCTGTGGGTTGCATTGACGGTGTCAATTCTAGTTTGTTGAAGATGTGGTCGAATTGGGTAAACTTCATATCGGGTTCTACCCAATATTCACTGTCTTGCCAATAGATTTTGTACCACCGGTGATTGATGAATTTGCACGGGGCTCTGACTCTTCGCCCATTCTTTTCTATGTTATACCGATAGGTATCTGGCTTCTGGAATAGCTGATAGGCTCTTCTTTTGGATTCCAAGTATCGGATCCTTCCTTTTCGTTTGATGGATAGGTCGTCGTCTCCTCGTGGGATGACTCTGGTTTTATAGTTCGGGGTGTTTTTATCCCAAACAACTTTTAGTGACCCGTCACAGTATCATTCCAGCGTTGAGTGTGAAATGTGATGGTGTTATTTTCCTGATAGATGACCAGCACGTTTCCTTGCTCGGTTTCTGCTACTTCTAGCAGTTCTTCTAGGAACTCCGCAATTCGACACCAATGTCGTAGCGCTTCAAACCAATATGGGCCTTCTGTCAATCCTGTGTTTTGTACGTGGAGTTCCGCTACTTGTTTCTTCAGGAGTAGAACTTCAATTAGTTGTTCTTTGATCCTGATCTGGTCGCCTTCTGAAAGGTTGGCCAGCGTTGTCAACCTTTCTTGTTGTTAAGAGCTTCGGCTTTTGTTACGGCTCGACTAGGGCCGGGTCCCAACTAGGGTTCTATTCGTTTCAGTCTCTCCCAAGACTGGGGACTCAGGGTTACTCAAGGTAATGACGCGCAGAGTCCTGGGGTGTTGTAGGACACCCGCCAACCTTCGAAGCCTTGTTAGGGCAGAGGAGAGGGATAGAGCAAAGAGAAGGAGTCTTAAGGGGGAGATTCGTATCTTTGATAGGAGAGGTGAAACAGTCGATTCAGGTTAAAGCCGAAGCTGGGGTACGAGCTACCAGCTGAGGCCTACTTATACAATGTGCGCTAATTGTTGTACTAAAGAGGGCAGACAATGGCCGTAAACCAAGAACAATAGGACGTGACCAAAACAAGAGAACAATAGAGAAGGAGAACAATAACAATGGACGGTTTTGGAACAACAATAGTGGTACATCAGTCAGCAAGAAGATTGTGAGTCAGCGTGGGTGAGTAAGGAATCATAAGGTCCATAACGTGTTCTGATTCTATAACAGAGAAGCTTTCTTTTTCATGGAAGCAAGCCTCGTTGATCGTTGCAGCATCCGAGGGACGGGGGGAAGATCGCGCGCGCAAAATTCGAAAGTGGGTCCTTGCCTATATCCGAACCGGTCAATTGCCATATCATGCATATCACCACTCATGATTGTCCACCCTGGATGATGAAGATGCTTCCCAAATGGTGCAGCTTGAGGTCCTGGATGTGGCCAAAGGGGGGGGGATCAAAGCAACCGATGTTGTGGACATCGTTGCGAGTGCGCGGGTACAGGAAAAATTCAGACAGATTGGGATTTGCAAGCCATCGATCTCTGAAAGTACAGCTTGCAGGTGGCTTATAAGATTAGGGTGGAAATACGGAAAGCATTCAAATGGAATGTATATTGATGGTCATGAGCGGGCAGATGTTGTGGAATATCGGCGTGCATTTGTCACGTGATGGGGGGAATATGAGTCACGTTTCCATATCGATAAGGACAGGAAGCCCCTTCCTCTCCCTCTTCTGACTGAGCGACCGCTCCCATGCACCCAGCAACCCACCCGCCTTATCCTTGTCACACACGATGAGTCTGTGTTCTTTCAAAATGATACGAGACAGAATCATTGGGGCCATGGCAGCACAAATGGGACCCCAAGACCTAAGGGGGACGGGCAATCCCTCATGGTCTCCGATTTCTTAACCACGGAGTGGGGTCCCCTTCGTGATGAAGTGAGGTGTGTCATTCCCCTCTCTCTTCTCACATCATACTGACTTTGCTTGACAGTGAGGCTCGCATAATCTTCAGACCAGGCAAGCAGCGCAACGGATGGTTCAACTCAGACCATCTCCTTCAACAGGTCAATCGGGCCATCGATCTCTTTGATCGCATGTCAAATGGACAGGCCCAGGGCCTGTTTATCTTTGACAATGCACCTTCTCATCAGAAGCGTGCTCCAGATGCGATATCGGCTCGCCACATGGTGAAAGGTGCGCCGCTCTCTTTATCTCTGTGCGAATCACTCATTGATTCTCTAGGCCCTAAATGTGGCTGGACCCATTATCCAAATGGACCACCGATGTGCCCCGGTGTGTTGCCCAATGGCGATGCCCAGTCATTTTACTTTCCCGATGACCACCCCACCATGCCTGGGTGGTTTAAAGGTATGGTGATCATCATTCAAGAGCGGGGGCTCTGGCCAGAAGGACCTGAGGGGCTTAATGCCCAGTGCTATGGCTTCAATTGCCCCCCAGGACGCACTGATTGCTGCTGCCGCCGTCTCCTTTTTTCTCAGCCAGATTTCATTGCACAGAAGTCCCTCCTGGAGGAACTTGTCGAGTCTCGTGGGCACATCTGCGACTTTTACCCCAAATACCATTGTGAGCTCAATTTTATTGAGCAATTCTGGGGTGCAGCAAAACTCCGATTTCGAAAGGCAAGCCGTGCGGCGACCATCAAAGAGATGGAGCGCCTTGTCATCGATTGTCTTGATGACATCCCCTTGGAGCAGATCCAACGGTAAGTCCTTACAATCTATGTTATCATGCTCACTACTGGATGTTTTTTAGATATGCAAATCGTTCCGCGCGTTTCATTGCCGCGTATCGAGAAGGCTTGTCAGGTTTACAAGCGGCTTGGGTGAACAAGAGGTATCATGAACATCGAACACTGCCACCTGAGATGGTGGCAGCTGTGAAGAATGGCACTTAGAGACCCTATGGGTGTATATACATGTTATAATATATACTACAGTGATGTTGCACGGCCTCCTAAATTTCCGAACGCTGAATCCCTCGAAATTTGGCACAGGTCACGTGACCTACCCTAGCTTACATAAAGGTGTTGCATCCTCATGACGCCTACCTTAGATAAAAATAATAACTAATATAAGTATATAGGTAATAATTATACTACTCGTATGTTTACAGGAAGTGGGACAGGGCCACAACGATAAAAGTGTTCATCTGGTGGGTGTTTATATAACCCTGTGGCAGCGCACGGACCATGTGGTTACGTTTGTGCTCCCAAAAACTAAAGTGGCAATGCCTTCCCGGATAGATTCCCACGACACACCACCAACACCAACATTCACCGTGTCCACCGAAAACGACAAGTAGGCAGCCCAAATGACCACCTAATGTTGTTTGGGCCCTAGGGTATGTTTTATCATAGTTTTTTTTCTTTATTTTACTATCTAACGAACTAATTTAGGATCTTTTAATTGCTCACAACCAAACGACACACCCGAGCCCCGCCGCCCCGTTCCTGGACCACGACGATCACGGCCGCCACCTTCCACCTACCCCACGTCACAAAGCGCCACCATCCTGCACTCGAGCCACTGCTCGTAGGGGGGATGGAGGCACTCATGATGGTGGAACGGGTGATGTCAAATGACAACACGACCACGAATGAGGAATGGCCGGACATGACGACGAGCGTGGAGGGATGACGACGAATGCGGGGGATGAAACGGGGGACGATGCTGCAGGGGACGATGACGACGACTAACACGAGGGCCGATGATGGCGGCGAACGCGAGGGACAACGGCGGCGGCGAACCTGAGGGGCGACGACGACCGCAAACACGAGGGATGACAACGACGATGACAACGACGAACGCAAGGGACGACGACCGCAAACGTGAGGGATGACCACTGCAAATGTGAGGGACGACGACCGTGAGTGACGCCAACCACGAACGCGAGTGACGACAACGACAACGACAATGAACGTGGCGGTGATGACAGACACAGGGCCAGCACAACGACCCTACTCTCGCTACAAACATGAGATGATGGAGTCATTTTTGTCTTTTATTTTTATTTGTTGTACTGTATTTACAACCTGTCACTGCTGCGAGCACTTGCTTGCAGGTGTCATTTAATTAGTTTTATTTAATATAATACAAATTTCAGTTTTGAGACAGAAACAGTGGTTAAGACTGGTCTGAACCGGTCTTTTGGTGCAACTGGACTGACCTGGACTGGTTGTACCCAGTCTGGTTGCGGTTCCTCTAAGTTGGGTGCCAGTTGCAACCGGTTGCAGTTGCGGTTGCACCGTTTTTAGGCCAAAAACTGGACTGGACTGGACTTCAAAACACTATCTCTCTCAGCAGACAAGATCTCCCCTCTACGACTCCTCCTCTTTGCTCTATCCCTCTCCTCTGCCCTAACAAGGCTTCAAAGGTTGGCGGGTGTCCTACAACACCCCAGGACTCTGCGCGTCATTACCCTGAGTAACCCTGAGTCCACAGTCTTGGGAGAGACTGAAACGAACAGAACCCTTGTTGGGACCTGGCCCTAGTCGAGCCTAGTGTTGCCACAGCTCAAGCTGGTAACTTTGAAAAAATTGTGATACAGCTTTGAATAAAATATATAAAAATATGAAAATATTTGAGCATGTAGACCTCCCTGAAAGCTGGTGGGTCCTCTGCCAACATTAAGCATGAATGTTAGTGTTAGGAACGAGCGGTTCCTATGTCCCGAAATGGGATAGCAGGTTCAGGTGGGCCTTAGTGAGCGACACGCTCAGTAAGGTATCAGGTTCAGAGGGACTAAGTCGCACGCGCAGTCGACTTAGGATCAGCAGTGACTTGCAGCGTCACTGAATGCGTGAGAAAGGAGAGGAGTCTTCAGGCGTTCAGAGGGATGAACAGGAAACAGATGTAAGCTCGTATTGAAGACTTAAGTCCAAGCTGGTCTGCTTAGAACTCAGGTGGGGTCCTTATATACATGAGCTACGTAGTCAGAATGAGTCGTATCAGAAGGAGTCGTCGTGACTCATGGTGATGAGTCATAACGGGTCACCATGAGTCGAGTCCATGTGACTCAGAAAGAGTCACGCGTCTTATGTAATCGTACAATACTCAGTCCGGATGCGAGAATGTAGGTAAGCGAGAATGAAAAATTGACGCAAGAAGGCGCAGTGACGATGTGACCGTAACAGTTAGTCCTTCTGGAGATATTGACCGGCTTTGAAAAAAGGGTAAAAATCAACCTTTTTTGAAGCTGGTCAATATCTCCAGAAGGACTAACATTCATGCTTAATGTTGGCAGAGGACCCACCAGCTTTCAGGGAGGTCTACATGCTCAAATATTTTCATATTTTTATATATTTTATTCAAAGCTGTATCATGATTTTTTCAAAGTTATCAGCTTGAGCTGTGGCAACACTAGTCGAGCCGTAACAAAAGCTGAAGCTCTTTCTACACACCAAGGTTGACAACTCTGGCCAACCTTTCCACTGGTGACCAAATCAGAATAAAGGAACAACTAATTGAAGTCCTGCTCCTAAAGAAACAAGTAGCAGAACAATACATACGAGCATTGGAACCACTAGAGTCATCCTATTGGTTCGAGGCACTATGACATTGGTGTCGAATTGCAGACTTCCTAGAAGAATTACTGGAAGTAGCAGAAACCAAGTTGCTCCAAACTGAGCAAGGAAATATACTGGTCATCTACCAGCAAGATAACACAATCACTTTCCATGCTCAACGCTGGAACGATACCGTGATGGGTCATTAAAGGTCATTTGGGACAAAGACACATCTGAGTTTCGAACCAGAGTCATCCCACGAAGAGACGACGATCTAACAATCGAACAGAAGGGAAGAATCCGCTACCTAGAGTCCAAGAGGAAAGGCCACCAGCTCTATCAAAAGCCAGATACCTATCGATATTACGTCGAACAACATGGAAGGAGAGTCAGAGTCCCGTGCGAATTCATCAACCATTGGTGGTATGAAATCTACTGGAGAGAAAGTGAATATTGGTCAGACCCAAGTATGAAGTTCACCCAGTTCGATCACATATTAAACGAACTAGAATTGACAGCATCATTGGCACCTTCGGAAGAAGAAAATGATAGCGACAAAGAGAGCAGCGGTGACTCTCAAGAAATGTCTCAACCCCCTGTGGTACCAGACTCATCATCCGAAGGAGCCCCCATCAGAAGCTCCCCACCAACCCAGCAAGACGCAGACCCACAGACAACCTCGCCTATCACCCCCATAGACCACGCCATGAGTGCTCTCACCCTCTCATCACCACCAGTTTACCTCAGATCAGGAACCATGACACAACCAACTCAAACCCAGACCAGCGGACCAAGCGGGTTGGGCGGAGGTGGTGGTGGCGGCGGAGGTGGTGGAGGAGGTGGAGGAGGCGGAGGACCTGCTGGCGGTGGCCAAGCCTTCGGTGGTGGTGGTGGAGGAGGCAGTGGTGGTGGCGGCGGAGCAGCTGCCGCTGCAGAACAAGCCCCAAACCCTCCACAAAATGGCCTCAAAGGTGTTCCCCCCACCATCTTTAGAGGAGACAGAGAGCTCTACAATGTGTTCCAATAAGAATGGAGGATGTACCGTGCAATAAACAGAAATCACGACGATATGACCATCCCCTACAACTGAGTCCTGACCAAACTAGGCCTGATAAAAGGGCCAGACGTCTCTGCATGGGTCCAAGATTACCTAGACGACCTCGAGCAAGAAGTGGTCCAACTAGGAGAAAATGACAAAGATCTCTGGACCAACTTCAAAGACGCGCTCGAAGCCGCCTTCAAGGATACCAACAAAGAAGACGAGGCTATCACCAAGCTGGAGTGCCTAGATATGAACAAAATCAAAGGAGGCCTATCATCCTACATCGGCGAGTTCAATCGGCTGAGGAAAAAGGCAGGATGGGATGCGGACAGTGAAGGCACGATATGCCTCTTCAAAAGGGGACTGGACTTGGGCCTTGTCAAGAGCATGTTGGGACGTGTAGGACCAAGACCAACCACCATGCGAGAATGGCAAGACCTGGCCATTTTACACAATGATGCTTACACCCAACTGAAACACGAAATAGCCCTATGGAAGGAGGTGCCTGGTTGGGCCCAATGCCTTATGAACAAGAAAAAGACCCCCAAACCAGAAAGAGACCCTTGGGCCATGGAGGTCGATGCAACGTGCGCCGAACCTAGCAATTGGGAAAAGAAACAGAAACTATGCAAGGAAGGACAATGCTTCCTTTGTGAAGCTCAAGGCCACCTCTCGAAGGATTGCCCTAAAAAGAAAGGACAAAAACCCGGTCAAACTTCCCAACCTCCCAAAGCTAGAAGAACCAAAGCTAAAGACGACAATGAGGCCACTCAGGTCGATGAAGAAGAATCCCCAGTAGCTATGCTATGAGCACTCAGAGCCAAATGTGGAAAAGGGGCCTTTGATGAGGCATTGGAAGGGATGGTAGATGAAGAGGATTTTTAAACAGCTCGGCCCAAGCAACTCGGGTACGAGCCCACTTTACTCAAATATGTCGTATCTCGAGAGCAAATACACTGGATGTTCCCCTATTGTTCACGAGCGTGACAAAAGCAGTTGCAGAAACAGCACTATTAGATAGCGGTGCTACCGAGAACTTCATTGACCCACGAACTGTGAAGAAATTAGGGGTTGGGATTCTCCCTCTAAAAGAACCAAGAACAGTGTAATCAATCTAGGAGAAGATCAATTAATTCTGGGCTACCCATGGCTCAGAGAATTTGACCCAAAAATCGATTGGAAACGAAATGTGATCGAAGGCCCTCCTGTCAGACTAGCCACCACAGGACGAAGCTGGAAGCTCAAATGGGCAGCCAAGAAATTGAAAGCCTGCAAGACCAGTTTTAGTCAACAATGGGCTCAGAAGGAAGGATGAAATCAAACGACAGTAACCATTCCAGAACGCTTCAAGAATCACGCCAAGGTCTTCTCCGAAGAAGCAGCCAAACGCTTTCCTCCGTCACGACCAGAAGACCACGTCATTACACTACTACCAAATGCCCCAACAACCATCAACTGCAAAACATACAAATTGACAACCAACGAAACAGAATTGATGAGGACCTTCCTCAGGGAGCAACAAGACAAGGGATACATGGCGCAGTCAAATTCGCCTTGGTTGAGCCCCTTCTTTTACATCCAAAAACAAGACGGGAAACTACGACCAGTCTATGACTATCGAAAGGTCAACGAATACATGGTGAAAGATGTATATCCCTTACCCTGCATTGACACCATCTTGGATCAAATGGCGGACACCAAGCTCATGTCAAAATTCGACATTAGAGATGGCTACTACAACATCAGGATTCACCCAGATAGCCAATGGATTACAGTGGTTAAAACAGATGAAGGTCTCTTTGAAGCCAAGGTCATGCCATTCGGCCTATGCAATGCTCCTGCAACCTTTCAGAGAATGATGGATCGAATCTTTACCCCGCTAAAACAAAAATACCCCAGATGGGTACATTGGTACATGGATGACTTCATCATCGTCACGCCGGAAGATCTTACTCTCCATAATCAAATAACCCACGAATATTTGGAAATCATGGAAAAAGAATCACTCTTCCTGAAACCAGAAAAGTGCCGTTTCACGGAAAGGCAAGTAGAATTCCTGGGATATGTAATCGATCAAGGGACTATCCGTATAGACCCTAGCAAGAAACACGGACTAGATCTGTGGCTGCGTCAATTAAAGTTGGTCTGAGAAGTGCACAGCACACTAGGCGTCTTGGGATATCAGAGACAATTCATCCTGGGCTTTGCCAACATCGCACGACCACTAACAAACCTACTAAAGAAGGGAGTCAAGTTTGAATGGAATGAGGAATGCACAAGAGCGGTCGACCAACTTATTCACCACGTCACTTCTGACCCTGTGCTACAGTGGCCAAATTGGGACAAACCATTCGTCTTGGAGGTTGATGCTTCACAATATGCCAGTGGGGCCATCCTGTACCAGCCGGACGAAAACCAGAAGTTACGACCAGTGGGATATTACTCCAAAACGTTCAACAGCGCCAAGAGAAATTATGACATCCACGATCGGGAGCTTCTGGCTATGATTAGAGGACTTGATCACTGGCGACATCTACTGCTCAGCTCATCGCACCCGATCACAGTGGTTAGCGACCACGCCAACCTACAATATTACAGGGAGGCCCACAAAATCAATCGAAGGGTGGCAAGATACATCCCCAAGTTGGCAGAGTACAATATGAAAATCATCCATCACCCAGGAAAGACCAATAAAGCAGATCCTCTCTCTCGGCCACCGGGGTGTGACAAAGGGGAAAATGACCATGAGGACGTCCTTGTTCTACCCCCCGAGCTCTTTTTGCATCTGTTTACGGAAGAACAATCTCTGGAAATGGAAGTAGAACGTGCGCAACAGAACAATCAAGAGGAACTCCAGCTATGGGAGAAGGAAGAAGGCGTTGAAAAACGACAAGACTTTCACAAGGTCAAATGGTACAAAGGGGAAAGATTAGCAGTGCCTGGAGGATCAGAAGTCCACCGAAGCATCCTACACATGTATCACGACCATAAGGTGGCGGGACACCCAGGGATCCTGAGAACATGGTCATCAATTGCCAAAGACTACTGGTGGCCCAACATGCGAGCCTTTGTAACAAATTATGTGCGAGGATGCGCAACCTGTCAAAGCACTAAAAGTGGGACGACTAGACCAAAAGTCCTGCTAATACCTATTCCCCTGAAGCAAAGCCATATCCCCTATGCCACTATCGCCTTGGACCTGATCACAGACCTGCCAGAGTCGCAAGGATACGACAGCATCCTCACCATCACCGACCATGATTGCAGCAAGGCAGCCTTTTTCATCCCTTGTAACAAAACCATCGACAGTGAAGGGATCGCAAAATGCTATGCAAAAGAAGTCTTCCCCCATTTTGGACCCCCAAAACGAGTCATATCCAATCACGACCCCAGATTTAACTTCAGATGGACTAGGGAATTGTGCAAACAATTAAACATTGATCAGAACATCAGTACGGCATACCATCCCCAAACTGATGGGCAGTCCGAACGAACAAATCAATGGCTGGAACAATACCTTTGAGTCTATGGGAATTTCCAGCAAAATGACTGGGTCAGCTGGCTTCCTCTAGCGCAATTCGTCCACAACTCATATATGAATGAGATGACTAAACAAACCCCGTTTGATCTATTGTATGGACACACCCCGATGACGTGGCATTCTGAAAAGGAAGCAGCGGTACCAGACGTGGGATGGTGCAAGAACTATCTGATGGAAAAGCGTAATCAAGCCAGAAAAGCTATTCAGAGGGCGCAAGACTTCCTCCAAAAGAGGAACATCAAGAAGCGAGGGCGACAAGCATACAAGCCATTCAAAAAAGGGGACCAAGTCTGGCTCGATGGGAAGAACCTAAAAACATCCCGCGAGTCCTTCAGGACCCCGGCCCACGACACCGTCGAGTCCACCCCCCCTCCCTAATGGCGGAAGTCAAATTGCTGTTTGTTAATATGCGCCGACGCAACGCCGCAACCCACACACTCCTTAACACCAACTTAGACGCAGACATCATACTTGTCCAAGAACCATGGTTCGACAAGATTGGCACGGCACACTCGGATGTTAACCCTGACGGGGTAGACGTCTTGGGCGGGGTAGCTAACCCCAAGTGGGATTGCATCTACCCAAGGATTGCCCGAGGCGAACGCTGTAAAGTCATGGCGTACCGCCGCATTGCTTCCTCCCTTTTTAATGTCACAAACAGATTTGATCTGGCATCAAATCACCACCTTCTCACCCTGGATGTCCATCTGGGCTCCAGCTCTTTCCGGATCATCAATGTGTACCACGACACTGACCACCCTTCCTCTCTTAGGAATATCCTGGACCTGGATCTAGACCCCCGCATCCCCACAATCGTGGGTGGGGACTTCAACACGCACGCGCACACCTGGTCCCCACCAGGCATTCGCCCCTCACGCTGGGCACTCGACCTCGAAGAATGGGCCCTAGGCCAAACTCTTGCCCTCACCAACCCCCCAGGCGCCCCCACGCGCCGAGGAGAAGGTAATCAATGGGACACGACCATCGACCTTGTGTGGACCAACACTGCGGCCACCCTGGATGAACTTTTCGACGGCCCCACCATCGACTTCGCGGCATCCATTGGCTCTGATCATGCCGGCTTGAAGATCTCATACTATCACCTTCTCGCCTCAGCCATCGAACTCGGCCCGCGTCGCACCTCTTACCTCATCGATGACGAAGCCAAAGACAGTTGGATTAAGCTTTTCAAAGATAACTGCCACCCTGCGCCCCACCTGCTATCGTCCTCTGTGTTGATTGACCAGGCTGCTGACTCCCTCTCCCAGGACATTGAATGGACCTCCCAGATGGTGTTCGAGAAACGCAAACACTTTTCCCCGAAGGCAGCAGTGTGGTGGGATGATGCGTGCTCACGTGCTGCGGCCGCAGTCCATGAGGCGTCCACCCCAGACATGCGCAAAGCCACCCTCAAGGCCCTCACCAAGGAAGTCCAGGAGGCCAAGCGTCGATGGGCCAACGAATTCTTACACAACGCCACCCCGGAACATCTGTGGACGGCGGCCAAGTGGCGCCTGGGCCGCAGACAGCACCTCATTCCGGCCCTCTCCACCCCAACTGGCCTCACAGATGACCCCGCTACCATGGCCACTGCCCTCAGATCGCGCTTCTTCAACTCCCAGCCCCGACCAGTTCCGGAGTCCTTCCCGGACGATCCCTCAGCCACAGACCCAAGACCCTACGCCCCGATCACTACATCTGAAATTGCTAATGCACTCCACCCAACGAGTAACAAGTCAGCTCCAGGCCCCTCTGGTCACAATTACAAGCTGGTAAAGTGGGCCTTTGCAGCTCAACCAGAGCGCTTTCGCACCATCTTCGATGCCTGCCTGCGCCAGGGCTACCACCCCAAGGCCTGGAAAACAGCTGCCATTGCAGTTGTTCCCAAGCCGGGCAAGGATGACTACACTCTTCCCAAGTGCTACCGCCCCGTCGCCCTCCTTGAGTGCATAGGCAAACTACTTGAAAAAGTTGTAGCCAAACGCATCTCCTTCGACATCTCAGCGCTGAGTCTCATTCTGACTACCCAGTTTGGGGCCAGACCTCACTCTTCCACTACAGATGCAGGCCTCTGTCTGACCCATGATGTGGAGACTGCCCATGCCCTCGGGAGTGTCTGTGGCATCCTCCTTTTTGACATCCAAGGCTTCTTCGATAACGTCAACCATGCCAGACTGGTGGCCCTAGTCCGGTCACTTGGCTTCCCAGCGGAAATCTGCAGGTGGATCGCTTCTTTCCTCAGTGATAGAACAGTTCATCTGCGATTTAACAACTACACCTCAGATAACTTCGGCTTGGAGCTGGGCACCCCCCAAGGCTCACCGATCTCCCCAATCTTGTCGATTATCTATGCCTCCCCCCTTCTTCACCTCGCAAGACACTGGGAAGATGCAACTTTCCTCATGTATGTTGATGATGGGAACATTTTCGCACGGGCTCCTTCGTATGGTGTGCTTGCGTCCAGGCTGCGCTCATTCTACACCAAGTGCCATGAATGGTGCAGGACAGCCGGACTCACCATTGAACCTGAGAAGACTGAGGTCCTCTTCTTCTCAAGACGCCAACCCAACCCAAACAGGCATGGCATCCGCCCACACACCATCTTTCTGCCCCAGTGGGAACTCTCCACCTATTACGCAGTTGAGTCTTCAGATCATGTACGCTACCTCAGCTTTCACTTCGACCACAGACTGTCATGGGACAAACACATCGCAGTGGTCACCTCTAGGACCAAGAGCACCCTTAAGGCTCTCCAGCTCTTGGGCAACTCTGTGAGAGGATTGGACCATGGCAGCTGGTGACGAGCCTACAATGCCATTTGCATCCCTGCCCTTACCTATGGGGCCCCGATCTGGTTCCGCGACCAGAAACGGCACGTCAAGACACTGCAAGGGGTGCAGAACGCAGCGATTGGCACCATCACAGGTGCCTTTAAGAGCACGCCTCGTGAACCCTTGCACCAAATGTCGGCCATCCTTCCTGTACAACTCCGCGTACAGAAGCTCGCAAGACAGGCGGCCATCCGCCTACTGACGCTCCCCACAAGCTCCCCAGTCCTCCAGAGGCTGGGACGCCCTTGGTGCACAGCTCAAGGCAGTGGGGTTCCCCTCCCATACCCCCCGCTCGCGCAACCTCCGGACTCATGTATTCGACGCCTTATCAAGCGTGTGCCAGCGGACAGCCGCAGACCACCTGACTTCAGCCACCCCCCCTGGAGACGATGCCAGCCCCCTTCCGACCGGTTCACGGTGTCCCAGCTGGTGTGTAAAGGGGACGAGCGGAAGAAGCTCACCCAATCATTGATCAAATCACACTACGACAAGTCGGACAAGGTCCTGCTCTACTGCAGGGCCCTGGGCCCCAACCCGACGCAAATTCACCCCATGTGGACGGCGGCCTGCGTAGCCTTCCGCCACGGCCAGGAGGTGGGCCATCGGGCCACTGTCCTGGGCCAGAACGCATCAGCCAGAGATGCGGCATTTCACGCGGTGGCTGATGCGGCAGGCCTCGCCAGGGAGCTCCTAGCAGGCGCCCCCTCCGCTTCGATCTTCATTTTCACGGCTGACCACTTCGTTCTTCCCTACTGCCAGGTCACTGATCGCCACGACAATGCGGACGCCTGCAGGGCCATCTGCGACACGATCTCTGACCTCCTTGCCACACACCCCACCACCACCTGCGCAATTCGCTGGTTCCCAGGCACTGCCTCTTTCCTACCCCTCGAGCGCCTCCAAAACATAGCTGTCGAAACAGCGGCCCAGACTGCCCCAGATCTCCTCATCACTGCCCCTACCATCGAGGCCCTTCGAGTCGTCTCTCGTCGGGAAGCCATTACGGACTGGGAACAAATATGGCTAGATGACCCTCGCAGTAACCCAGCATATCGGGCCCTTCACCACCCACCGTCGGGCGACCCACCCGAGTTTGTGCAAGGACTTGCTACCTCCTCCCGGCCAGTCTTCTGCACTGCTATCAGACTTCTCACTGAACACACATTCACAGGAGAATACAATGCACGACACCGCCCTCGTGCCCCAGACCCTCATGGCTGCCAGTGTGGCCGCGAGCCCCTGCAGACCCCTTCGCATGTCATTTTTCACTGCGCGCGTTTCCACGCTGCCCGCGAACGACACCTACGCCCGGCTTCCCAGACGCTGTCCCCCAGCATCATCTTTGGGACGAAAGCAGGAGGGGAGGCCCTGGCAAAGTTCATAGAGGAGACCCACCCCCAGAGGATCATGGCTAGTCATTTAGGGCCTCTGGCCCGAGCCCCACTTCTTATTACACACTCACACCCCCCCCACCAATTTCCATATTAAAGACACTCCATCCACACCCGATACCTAGATTGTTCCATGTAGCAGTCGAGCGCGTCTTTGTTGTGATGAACATATTGCGCTATATAAATGCAGATTCCAAAAAAAAAAAAAAAAAACCTAAAAACATCGCACCCCTTTGCTAAACTAGCACCAAAACGATACGGACCCTTCGCAGTGACTAAAGTAATCAGCCCGGTGGTTTTTAGGCTAAAACTCCCAGACCAATGGCAAAAGAAACGTATCCACCCCGTTTTCCACACATCGCTCCTCTCACCCTATAAGGAAATGGAGGAGTATGGTCAGCCTTTTACTAAACCTCCCCCGGATGTAATAGAAGGCGAAGAAGAATACAAAGTGGAACAAGTTCTGGACTCCAAACGTGTGGGGCGCAACAAAGAACAATTGAAGTACTTCTTAAAGTGGAAAGGCTATCCCCACGCCCATAACACATGGGAACCTGCTGACAATGTACACGCGGACGACTTAGTAACAGAGTTCCATAGAAGAAACCTGGGCAAAACACGGAAAAGTATAATAAGACGAGCAATGATCAGAGTACAATCATGCAGCTCCGCTCCCTCTTGCGCGAAGCCCCATTTACCTCTCACCTCTTCCACGAGTTCATCCTGGGCAGCAGAATCCACATCACCTATAAACACCATGTCAAACACAGTTTCTTCTGCCACGAAACCTTCTGTCTCTATCACCGCTAACCCTTTTATGAACGTCCACCCCCGTCGCTGCCGTTTTCCTGGGACAAACTTCAGGAAGCCAACCTTACCCTCACCCTTAAGCAGGTTAGTGAAGCTAACAGAGCACTTGCCAACTTCTACGACCCCAAGAGAACCAACCGCCAACCTGGCCGACCAGACACCATCACCTACGAACAGGTCCGATATGTTTGTCTGGGAATACCGCATCACATCCAAACTGGAGAAGAGGCCAATCACCAGTGGCCATACAATCCCGATAGATACTACAAAACTGACCTTCGACAGTGTCCTTGCTGCCTTGAGGACTTCCAGTGGAGACAAGACAACCCTGGAGTACCACAGCGAACGTGCATCTTCACCGATGGACAAGACACCCTGGTCTCCACAAGAATGGGTGATTTTGAATGACTGGAAACCCCTGAATCTGACTGGTTCGAAGAAGATAGTGAAGGGAGGCGCATGATTAACATCTTCCATGTGCCTCGAGCACCCACTATCAACCAGACGCAGACGGACAGTGAAGTCCTGCATCCTCCCACTCATCGTGAAGCAGCAGTTCAGACGACCCCAACTAGCCAAGCGGACGCATCCACTCAAACATGTGGGTCCTTCCCAGAGTTCAGGACCACCAAGTACATGTTGGACCGGAGCTACGGTAATAACAGGGGTCCTCAGCAGAGAGGTGCAGGTATGGAGCCGTGACAAACAATTGCTCTCCACTGTCACGGACTTGATAAGTTGGGACTTGATTCCGGAGGTCCTGAGAGATTCGACCTTCCTAGTTTCCCTAAAGACGATCACGAACTAGCAGACATTGCCTGTGTGAAGGGAGGATGGCAGCACTATCAGTATCACAACAAGTTAACCACATATTTCAGCAGCCAGTGCACCATCCCCCACCTTAACTGTATGCCTGGACTAGGGGTCTGTCGAGTCGAGAAGAACCACAAGTATTACGGCAGAGGATGTCTCCTAGATGGCACGTACGCCAGCATGGCTTGCAAGCAGAAGATGAAGGAGTCAGCAGAGGCCTATGGAGCTGCGTCCTCATCACAACGTAAAACTGATGACTGAGGCAGGTGGAACTGCCTTCTAGAAGGGGGGTATTGTTATGGAATCAGGACACGTTATGGACCATATGATTCCTTACTTACCTGCAATGACTCATGATCTTCTTGCTGACTGATGTACCGTTATTGTTCCCTCTAAAACCGTCCACTGTTATTGTTCTCTTCCTCTATTGTCTCTCTTGTTCTGGTCGCGTCCTATTGTTCTCGCCTTACATCTATTGTTTGTCCTTTCCAGTACAACAATTAGCGTACATTGTATAAGTAGGCCTCAGCTGGTAGTTTGTACCCCAGCTTCAGCTTTAACCTGAATTGACTGTTTCATCTCTCTCAGCAGACAAGATCTCCCCTCTACGACTCCTCCTCTTTGCTCTATCCCTCTCCTCTGCCCTAACAAGGCTTCAAAGGTTGGCAGGTGTCCTACAACACCCCAGGACTCTGCGTGTCGTTACCCTGAGTAACCCTGAGTCCACAGTCTTGGGAGAGACTGAAACGAACAGAACCCTTGTTGGGACCCGGCCCTAGTCAAGCCATAACATTGTGTGCCCTGACAACGAGGCTGACAGACGAAAGGCACTCTTGACCTGCATTTGGTGCGGCAGCTTGAGAAATAAATTTTAGCGCTTTTTTTAAACCAGGAGGTGATACGTAGTGTTTCAAGGTCCGGTTCGGTCCAGTTTTTGACCCCAAAAAGGGGTAACCGTAGACCGCAACTGGTTGAAACCATTGCCCTAATAAGGATGGACCGCAACCGAACCGACTAGGACCGGTCCCAGTCGGTTCAGTTACTCTCAAAAACCAGTCGCGACCGGTCTTTCCACTATATAATTCAAATTTATTATCTATCAAATGAAACTAATTACATTGCACCGCTGCAAGCTGCTCACAGCGGTGATGGGTCATTTAGAGAGAAAATATGAGAAAGAAGGAAAACAAGAATAAAGGAAAACAAGAATAAAAGAAAACAAGAATAAAAGAAAACAAGAATAAAAGAAAAGAAAGAAAAAACAAGCCCACTCTCGCGTTCGCAGCGAGTAGGCCCCGCGTTCATCATTATTGTTGTTGTTGTCATTGTTCCTCGCGTTCGTCATCGTTGTCGTTGTTGTCGTTGTTGTCCTTGCATTCGTTGTTGTCCCTCGCGTTCATCGTTGTTGTTGTTGTTGTCGTCCCTCGTGCTCGTCATCGTCATCATCCCCTGCGTTTGTCATCATCCCCCCCCCTGCATCATCATCCCCCGTGTCATCTCCCCGCGCCCCCACATTCGTTGTCGCCCCCCACATTCGTCATGTCCCAGTCGTTCGTGGTCATGTCGTCGTTTGACACCCCCCGTCCCACTGTCGTCAGCGCCTCCATCTCCCCCTACAAGCAGTGGCTCGCAGGCGGGGTGGCGGCGCTGTGACGTGGCGTTGGGCACGGTGCGGCAGTGTTGTCGGCTGCCATTGTCGTTGGTTATCATAGTCGTCGTCCAGGAATGGAACCCATTCCCACCCTGCGAGCAGAGGCTCGCAGCGGCGGCGTGTGGGGTAGGTGGAAGATGCCGGCGGCCGTGGTCATCATGGTCCAGGAACGGGGCAGCAGCCTGAGCAATGTCGATATCAACCTAAAATTAAAGAGAGACATTAGTTAGATAGTAAAAGAAAAAAGAAACATATGGCCCAACGACATGAGGTTATCATTTGGGCCGCCTACTTGTCATTTTTTGTGGACATGTGTGGGAAGTTCTGGCAAGGCGGTGCCACTTTGGTTTTTGGGAGCACAAACATGACCACATGGTCTGTGCGCAGCCACTTGGTGTATATAAGCACCCACCAAACGATTGTATTTTCCTCCAGGCTTCTCCTTCTGCACGTAAATAAAGTATAATAGTTATAATTACTGTACCAATTAAATCAATTCGTCACCCCATGTGACCTGTGACCTCCCTGACAAAATAATGGTTTCGTCAGGTCCGAATTTTTTTGTGACCTGTAAAAAAAAATTTCGTCAAGGGGTAAAAAAAATTTGAAATTTTAGTGACAAATGACCCAATCGGGCTGCTCCAGAATGATAGTGACCAAATATGGTTTCATCACTTGGCTCTGGGACCTGTGACATCTGTGACATTTCGTCAAATCAGGTATGCCTGTGACCTGTGACCGACGAATTGATTTAATTGGTACAGTAGTATCTTTCTTATTACTATACATGTATGTTTTATCATATATATTGTACTTCATATGTACTTTGATAAGACCAGTTGCAACCGGTTACAACCGGTCTTTGATCGGTTTTCAGATATTCTTAAGTTCAGGCAACTGGTAACTGAACCGACCTTGAAATGGGGCAACCGCAACTGATGGTCTGGTTGCTTTCAGTTAGGTTAGGTTAGGTTTCGGTTTTTTTTCCGGTTTATTGAACTGGACCTTGAAACACTAGTGATACGTACTGTTGAATGCTCAGCCTTTCGGTACAATTCAGCGAGCGTCCAGGAGCGGTATAAGGAAAGGTGAGCAAGCGGCGGTATGAGGGGATCAGGGCCGTTTCTACCAGTTGGTGTTCAAGATGCTCTTCCCAGTCAATCAACGACGATGATGAATCCGCTGCTCAGAGGGCATCAGTGTCTCGGTGTCCACACCAAGCTCATTCATCTCATTCTCCGTGGTAGCTAGTGTTGCTACACATGGGGGCGAGCGCAGGGGACAGGAAGTAGGGTACAACATGGGTAACCCATGGGTAAATTTACATGTACCCCAACCCCTACCCACACAAACCCACACCCATGGCTGTGGGTAGCAGGTTACCCGCATTTTGGCTGTGGGTAACCCATTTACCCATACCCAGTGGGTGAGGGGTATGGGTTTGCTCACATAATCAACTCACAGGCCAGCTTTTGGTTATTGCACATACCGGGATTCGAACTCTCGACTCGTGCACACAAAAATTAAACTCAAGTAACCTTTACCATTACACCATCTAGGCTCGTAAATTTTTTCCTCCATAGCTTATCTTAACCTGCTTTCTTGCCTCAGTCCCAACTTAGGTTGGTTTTGGTTGAACTCTCGCGCTTTAAACTCTCGCGCTCATGCCCTCAAAGCGCTTCCCTCTCTGTCGCTGTGTCCGCTTCCCTCTGTTGCCGTGCCCGTGCCCTCTATCTCAACTGTTGCCTTTGCCTCTGTCATCGCCCTCCTGTCGTTCGCCCGTTCTCTGTCGCATCATCGCCGGCTCCTCGCCTCGCGTCCTCTTTCGTCGCTGACGCCCGCCCTCTTTCGCTGCCACCTTTTTTCGATGTTATCATCGCCCCTCGCCGCTGCCACTGTTGTGACCTGTTAGTATGGCCCATCGGTGCGTCGTGATTATTATTTTTTTACTTTTCACACTGATTGTTTGTATTTTGTATTTATTCCCCTTTCTTCCCCTGCGTCCCTCCACCCGTAGACAGTCCATTGGCGTCACGGTTGTTCGGATGTCGCTGTTGCGACCATCCGAGCCCCTGACGCCACTGACTTGTGCTATGGCATGCGTGGGTCCCCTCCACTCTGTGCCGCCCCTGCCATCTCCCCCTCGCCGCCGCAGTTCCCAATGCCGTTGCTGTCCCGACACAGCAGTTCCTGTCCCGCTGTCGTCATTCCTGATGCGGTCGTTGCTGCCCTCGCAGCGTTTGCCGTCCCACCACCGCCGTTCCCAACGCGGTCGTTGCTGCCCACGCAGCGTTTGCCGTTCCGCTGCCGCTGTTCCCAACGTGGCCGCCACTGTCCACGCGCGGTTGCTGTCCCCCCCGCTGCTGTTCGATGCAGCGGTTGCTGTCCCAACGCAGCCGCTGCCTCGATGCCGTGGTCACTGTTCCGACACCCCCACTGTTCCCGACACCACCCATACCACTGTGTCGCATGCCTACGGCCTGGCCCGCCGCCACCGCCACAGCCCCTCTACCATCCCACCATCTCAAACCCGCAAGTTTGGCACGGGTCCCACACCTACGGGTCTGGGTTGGGTCAGGGTCTGGAAATCAAGACCCTGACCCACACCCATGAGACCCTTACCCACCAAACCCCAGGGTTACCCCTACCCATGTTGTACCCTAATGGGCAGCGACAATGGAATGGTTGGAATAAAGTCTTGCAGGGACCAATAGAATGGTCTTTCTAGTGAACACAAGATTCAGTTAGGAGCAACCTTCAATCTTGACAACATACCCGGTCCTCAGTTTCAACTTTAAACATGATGGTATATTCTAACTCCGGAACCAGCCAGAGATAGCCGGTGGTAGGTCCCCATACGAGCTCCGGAGGCACGGTAACTTTTTTTTTTGTACCATCTGGTTGGAGGACCTTCACTATGCCCGAGGAACCCAAAACGCTCGTGTCGACCTGACCCTTACATCCCTCAGCCAATTTTAACGTCGATGCCTGTTCCTGGAAGAATTTAATCGCAGACTCCGACCTAGACATATTTATTTTTCAGCAGCGCTACAAGACCGAAACAATTATCTTACCGAAGCATGTATGTGTTGGTTTCTTGAGTGCCGAACATCTTGGGGGGGTACGCTCGGTCAATAACAGATTTCAGAAGTGTTGAAACAACTCACGAGATTGGTTTTCACGTCCGGGTTGATATACGTGTGTCCGAGTGGCGCGAAGGAATGAGCAGACCTATGAAGCCACTGCGATGCATCGGATAAGGATTTACGCCATTGCCCATTGAACAATGCCTACCTCCGCTACGATTTTGTTGTCGTTGCTTTTACTGAGTTTCCATCCAAGATCATCCTTCGCCCACTGGAAAGACATCAGAAGATAATTCGAGTGTCGACGTTGAACATACTTTGTTCGCACTCTGACCTCCCATTATCGTCTGAGTCTCCTTACGCTTGGATTTCACCCGAGTTCTTCCCTTGCTATTATCCCTTGCTATTGAAGGCTATGGAGGTGACTGTTGTTTCCAGCCTGCCATCAGGCGAATTAGATAGTTCGTTCTTCATTATTTTTTTGTTTTCCTCTTTAACTTCGTCTAGCGGCGGAAACCCATGGTCCCAATTCGTCCGAAGTTCGCCGTCTTCCGCCGGTTCGATCTGTGCATCCACGAGACGAGTGAGGTCGGCAGGAGATATCAGAGTGCGAAAGTGGCCAAATGGGTTGGTAGAGAAAACGACTCGTTTTCCCAGGAAAATTTCGTTTTCGGCGTCGCTCTTGGACCGGGTCGATACTGTGAAAGAAGCTGGCCAAATCTGAGTATTCTCAAGCTTCTTCCCTTGCGCTTTGCTGAGCACGACATTGAAACGCTCATACAATTCGATTTCGTCGATCCAGCCAACAAGAGGGGAGAATATGAGTTCCACACGAGGGTCGAAGGGGGTGGTGGGACCTTGATAGTAGCGATGGTTTAAATCTGTGGCTCTAGACGACGTCGTCTTACTCTGGCTGAAATCGAACGCGGATTTGGCAATACCCTTCCAAATCTTCCTGTATTCTTCATAGACAGGATCATTCGGGGAATAAGCGTATTTATCAGCGTTCCATAGCCTAATGCGACTCTGGTAGGTGATCAAGGTGGTGGACGAAGTTGAAATCTTTGAGAATACATTATGTAGATGATCGCCCGGAAGGATTCCTTGGACGCCAAATCGGTTCCATAGCGTGCATGTGGGTTTGTCAAGTTTGAGGTCTCCATTCAAGGTGGCTTTATTTTCCTTGGAGCCGTAGCGTGCTTCTAACTCCTCGGATTTGATAAGCATCTTGGCCTGAAATGAGCTGGCCCACCTCTCCCCCCGTCTCACATTTCCTTAAAAGGAATATATGACAAATCATTTTTCCGTTGT